>VOMN01015640.1:0-26183 GCA_014899125.1 Orchestia grillus | reverse complement strand
GTAATGCACGCGCTGTAATGCCACTCCGCACGCGTTGTAATGCCACGACTTCCAATAACTTCAACAGAGCTATTTCATTTTAATATTTGCTCTTCTGCTTACATCTTTGTAAATGATATTTACACGATAAATTTTTCAAGTCCCTCACTCATGATGATGATTTTTCGTTAGGAGCTTCGATCTCTGGCGTTTGTGTAAAAGCTAATGTTTCATTTTTCTACTTTCATGCTGCTTCTCTCTTACGCTGTCTTCCATGAGAACATTCTCTCTCTCTCTCTTTTACTGTGGTGTTTCTTCTTCTTCTTCTTGCATGTATTTTATGTTCCGGCTCAGAGTGTTTTGTCTTTCTTCAGCTCTTAAACGTCCCTGTCTTCGTCTTTGTCTATCTCGATTTGCTGCTCCTCTTGAGTTTCACCTTTCCATCTCATATTCCTTCAGGAAAAACTGTCACCGAAGTAGTCTACAGCCGTACCCTGGATACGCACCAAAACTCAAATTTGTTGTCGATTTCATAAGGTGCGAAATTTCGAAGAGCGTCGCACACGGAGGCAGGAAAGAACGGACGACGGAAAGTTTGAGCGCATTTACACACATGAAAAACGACATATTAATGAGATTTTGCCTAGGAATTCGCCAAAATGCAGCACCAATCTGGCAGTGATTGGTTCGCCAGCTCCGATGGCACGCAGCAGCGTTGATGTTGAATTATGTCCACTGAATTAAGGGGAATTGTACGAGCCAAGTTCAATGGGTTAAAGCGAGGCAGAATTTGCTGGACGCTCTCAAAAGGTCGCATTTTTTGTGCGTGCACCTGAAAGAATAGCTTCCTGTGTCCCTGCACGCTTCATTTTACTAAATCCAGCGTAGTCTTTCTTTTCTATCTAAATCTCGTAAAATTAATGTAGCAAAACGAATCGAGTTTGTTTGGATGACTTGAAAGCATACCATTATTAATCGGGTGTTCTGAAGGGAATGTTGGGTACATGTGAACGTATGACTGGCGTTCAGCATTCTGGAGTATATTTGACTGACGCACAGTATTCTGGAATACGTATAACGTTCGTACAATATTCTGGAGTACATGTGACGCGTACAGTATTCTGGAGTACATGTGACTGACGCAGAGTATTCGGGAATACGTATGACGTTCGTACAACATTCTGGAGTACATGTGACTGACGCAGAATATTCCGGAATGCGTATAACGTTCGTACAACATTCTGGAGTACTATGACTGTCTTACAGTATTTTCGGGTGCGTTCAACAGTCGTGCAATATTCTAAAGTAAGCATGACAGTCGTACGATTTTCTGAACACTATTTGCGACAAATTAAGCACCTGTTGTTGCATCAGTCGCGTACTCATTTATAAGACTTTCATTCCAACATTCATTCCAAAAAAGGAAACACCAAAGCTTAACACATGTTTGAGACACAAAGTAGGGCAAAGAGAGCCGCATCTAGGGAGTCATATGTTAAAATTAGCTTTATTGCATGCAAGAGAAAACAGACGTTTCCAGTCACTCGACTCCTCAAGTCATTATCAGTGGTACATACCGGTCACAAAATATATACAGCTGAATGCAAACTTCTTGGAGCTACTCGTATACAGAATGCACGAAAATAACAGAATATGGATATAAATTGGGTAAAATACGTCATCGATCAATGAGGCTTAGTAGAAATGCACTATCATTACCGTTAAGTTTATATTTTTGTTTAAAAATGTGTAATGACTCTAAAACGCACGAGCTAAAAAATATGAGCAACACCTTTTAAACATCGAATTAGAATACATTGATTTCAAATTAAAATCAATTACAAATTATAATAAATCGATTCTTAATTAAAATTAATAGATTTCAAATTAAAATTAATCGTCTGAATAGTAAAACAAAAGTGAGTAAAAACGAATTAAAATAATTAGATGGGTATTAAAAGTATATAACTTTCGAGAAGTTCTACACATGTCTTCAATATCTGGAATGAATGAATGAATGATCTTCATTTATTCCGGACACTGAAGATGAGATGATCCTCATTCAAAAAAAAAATTATACGAAATTGTCATCTTTCTCCCCATTCCTGTCAAAAGGTGCATTGAAAATCTACATTCTCAGTAGAAAGTACATTGAAAATCCCAATTCTCGACTAAAAGCCCACTAAAAATCCTAATTCTCGACCAAAAAGCCCACTGGAAATCCCAATTCTCGACCAAAACGCCCGCTGAAAATCCCAATTCTCGACCAAAAAGCCCACTGAAAATCCCAATTCTCGACCAAAAAGTCCACTCAAATGACCCGTTTGGCCACCCCGCGGCAGTGCTGCGCTCGCTCGCACGTATAGCATGTCACGTGGGAGTCCATCACGGGCACCTGGCGCGTTGCGACGTCTCAAATCATACACGCACGGCGTCGTCGGGCTGTCGTAAATTCTTGGTCATTGTAAATCGCGCCGTAATGACCCCCCATTTGTCTGAACGTCAACCTCCGCTTTATTGACAAACCAAACTGACTGGTGCTGCGTGCAGGGGAACTTCGCCTGTACCTCAGAGGAAGCATGATGGGCGATAGCTACAATCTTGCAGAGAGCGGAACCTAATTTGCTGCTTCTCCATGAAAGTCCGAGCGAGCGTTATGGTGCTGGAAAATTCAGGCGGTCTCAGTTAATGTGAGCTAATGCGGGCGAGAACGATGCTTAGATTGTGCAGTCTGGGTGTTGAAATGCGCGACTGCAAACTACAACGGTGCTGAGGGTGCATTCTGTGTGCTGCAGCCTGCAACAACGGTGCTGAGGGTGCATTCTTGGTGCTGCAGCAAGCTACAACGGTGCTGAGGGTGCATTTTGGGTGCAGCAGCAAGCTACAACGGTGCTGAGGGTGCATTTTGGGTGCTGCAGCAAACGACAACGGTGCGTAAGGCTTATAAGAATTCACTCAGAGCCAGCGACCACCGCCACCCCAAGACGACACCTAATATCCCTTTAAGGCGTTTCCTGCGACGATCCTGGGTTTTTCATGGGTAAACCAACCCTCGGGTGGGTCACACATCGCGGAAAACGTGTTAAGAAGTACCCTCAAGGACCCGCCAAGGCTCACCACGTCGCGGGCCACACAGCTGGTAACGCGACACCAGTCAGCCAGTTAGTTTAGCGTGGCTAATGAACACCAAAGCGACCGTGGCCAAACCCCTGCATTCTGGAACCTGCTGGAGTTCCGTCAGCGATACGCCGGCGAGTGTAGACACTCACGCCGGTCCGCGCTGACGAAATTCCGCACATTTTTCCGGTGATCGAGCTCCGATCTTTGAGCGCTGCTGGGGCTCAGCGTGGGAGGGAAAATTAATACGACCGTCAACTCGGTTTTTTAGAAGCGATCGACAGTGAGCCATTGATCAGGGAAAATATTTAAACGCCGTGTATGCTCGAGACTATCGAGGGATACTAATAAAAACTATTTTGGAAAACGTACGTCATAGGTCAACATGCAGTATGAATGTTTGAGTTGACGCGTGCGAAAATGTTGTGGGCATAAGAAAAAATATTGACGTTAAACTTACAACGTGGCTTGCTTGCCGTCGTGAAATTAACTCGGGTTGGCAAATCAAATAGAATCTTACCACTAAATTTCAGTATAATTTAGTATAAATATGAAGGCCGTGCAGAAAATGCCGAAAAAAGTTCACAGACATAGCAACATAACAAGTTTCAGCAAAAGTTTCAGCCTGGTCTACATTTCATCAAAGTCATAATTGTGCAACTGCGTAACATCAAGGCTTAATTGTACGACTGCATTACATCAAGACCATAATTGTGCGATCGCATTACATCAAGGCCATAATTGTGCCACTGCATTACATCAAGGCCATAATTGTGCAACTTCATAACATCAAGGCTTGATTGTACGGCTACATTTCATCATGGCAATAATTGTGTGACTGCATTACATCAAGGCAATAATTGTGTGACTGCATTACATTAAGGCCAGAATTGTGTAACTGAAATATCTCACGTTTTCATCGACAACAAAGCTTACAGCCCTCGTGAATTAGTGAGCTTGTAGTAAATTTAAGATGAGCTCAAGGATTACTTGAATTTAAGCTCAGACAGTACGTGGCCGCGTCACGCATTCGAGTATTCATGCTGAACTCAATGTCAAGTTTGCTGCACGTACTATCAGTTCAGCTTGGACTTTGGTTTATTTTACGCCTGGGTCACTCAGGAACGACTGGTGCGATTTTCGACCGAGCGAACACCTCGAGTCAGGTTCAAAAGAGACTGTGGAGACGTCATTTCTAAAATGCCCCGTGTCTGACTCAAGCATTTTCACGTCGCTCGCTACCATGCCGACGGTCGTTATTGCTTTGCCTTGAAAAACACAAGTGAATTGCCTAACAAGGACTAGGAACAACATCTGCGAAGCAATGTTCGCTAGGCACTTTTACCGCTTCAATCGAAACGCCGTTCTTGGAGCTCTCATGGATTTTCACGACTCGGGCTTTTATTACCTAGATAGGAGGATCATTCCACATTGACGCGCGGCTTACCTAACTTGATTGCAGTTGTCAGGTACGCGCGCATTGACAGATGGATGAGAATCCCAGTCTCCCACAGCAAACAAGAGGTAAACAAGGTAAATCACCGCGCTAGCAACCTCTCTTTACACCAAAACAATAGACGATATCTCACCGAAAACCTTCCAACACACCGCAGAATTTCACGCTAAATCATCCAAGAAAAGTCGGCAGGAGAAGCGTGAGGCAGCGGGCTGTCCCACCAAATTTTCGTGGGACCCCAGGTAACAGAGCGCCTCGCTTGCCACTGGTGCTTTCCAGGTCAGCGGGAGACTCGGCGAGCGTTGCAGCTCCATAGGGACATTTTGCATTATTTTTCTAGTTAGTGCGTCCACACAGTCCAGGTCCTCGTGCTGCCTTTCCTCTATCATGGTCGGTTGGTCCAAAGCTTTGTGGGGACATTAATTCTTTGAGACTTTTCGTCGATCTGCAGCGTAATTTTTTTGTCATTGGAGTTGAATTGCAGCCACAGCTGTGACGGACGTTTATTATCTGAGCTATTACAGCTTCACATACATGAATTTATGAGTTTTCATCCATTTATTTGTACTCACCCGTGCTGATTGAATGAATTAAAATTATGCGGAGTGTCTTAATGAATGATCCGAGTTCTTTTCAGGCCATTTTCGTACCTGTAACAAGCGGTATTCTGTGAGGCATGAATACCGTTGAACAAAACATTACTGTTTCATTACAAAAGATGAAAATCGCACCCCTTGTTTTAAAAACTCTTTCGAACATAAACGGGACATTTGATATTAAGTAGTTCTGTGTACAAAGTCAGATATGATTCGCTGCCAATTTCGCTAAGCTATTGAATCTTGAAACACATTCAATACGTAGACGGAAATACTTGATCCTCTCTGGTCCAATAACTTTCCTGGGCGAGTTTGATAACCTCGTATTTTAGGCAATTATTCTCTTTCATTATTACCTCTAATTATCTAATATCCAGTTCATATTGTTATCTCCAATTTGTGAACAGAAATGGAAGGCCAGGCACCAATTTTGAGCTACAAAAACATAACTTCTTGAAAAGTTTGTTGTCTTCAGGAAAAATATCATTTGCTCCAAAAATGGTCATTGGAAAATTTGTTGTCTTCACGAAATATCATTTGCTTCAAAAATGGTCAAAAGACACAATCAATTGACGTTTTCACTCCGGATGCTTCTCCAAAAACTCACAGTTGAACCCAGTGCATCCCAACTGTCTCTTTGCAAGTGAAATCCCATCGAAAAGCGAAAAAACTCACGCGTCTGTGGCGGAGTATAGTTCTGTTCACTGGTTAACGTTGATTTGCCCCGTCCGTCTGTGGTGCGTTGGAGAGGAGCCGCTTTTGAGCCACAGCTAAAAGCACAACAAGAAATAGAAACCATAGTGTCCGTTTTTACCACGAAATTCACAAAACATGATCGCAAAATGAATATTCGAAGTGGCTTGAGCCTAAAGGAACTTAAG
Source organism: Orchestia grillus (assembly GCA_014899125.1). NCBI lineage: Eukaryota > Metazoa > Arthropoda > Malacostraca > Amphipoda > Talitridae > Orchestia > Orchestia grillus. The sequence continues at coordinate 20,154 of VOMN01015640.1, read as the reverse complement.
CTTTGGCTTGGGCTGTACAAAATAGGAAGGTCATGAGCGTGCAGTAACGTCATGCAGTCAGAAAACATAGGTTAAAATTTGAAGAAGAAATTGTTAAAGCCAACGCGTAAAAATCGCTCAATATTCCGCTGCATGATGGTGCACCTCCTCACACTACTGCCATTCGGTTGGAAAACGCCTGAAATATATTCGCACTTTGACGCGTCTTTTTTAATATATCATTTATGCCGAAGGTTATAATAAATGATTTAAACCTCGTAAGCTTTTCAAATTTTGATTTATAATTTTTTTTCATATTTGAGGTAGCAAAATTTGAACAGTACATTTCGAGGCAAATGAAAAATTTCCCCGAATAGCTAGCTGAATACGAACACCATTACATTAGAGGAATGTCCAAGGGTAACATGGATCATATTTTTTCGGCGTATGCAGCAGTGAATATATAATGACTTTTTTTAACTGTTGAAGTGATAATCCAATCATTACAAAGAACTTGAGTTTCGTAAAGTCTAGAAGGACGACTTCAACTTCGAGTGTCTTAAATGAGAGTTATTTGAAAGCGCTCAATTGATGGGCTTCTATTTTTAGATTTGTGCGCATGTTTTGACGAGGATGTTATATTCTTTTGGCACTCCATGACAGACATGTTGCCTGTTCCTTTAATGCTAGTTGCGACAGAAGCTCACAACATCAAAAAACATTTCTTTCAATGGAAATCTCAGCGATCCTCTAAACGCTCAATATTGGTGCATCTCCCTTTGAACTTTGGGGAATTTCCTTAATTTTACTCGCTGCACTGAAGGCAACACACGCGATCTTTTCAGGAACTATTCTAACACCTCTTACTGAACGGTGAGAGAAGAAGGATTCCAATTCCTGGATTTGCGGGCTTGTAGAAAATTTATTTTACCGAGGATTGTAGTATTTCTACTTCCTGGGCTTGTGTCTCGTAGAAAATTTTTAATTTTAGGATTTTTAGCCTAGTGAGATGGCGAAGTCCCCACTTGAGCCCAGACAACTCGGATCGCACCCCACAAAAAGTCTCCCACGGGTTACGCAGGGACCCAAGATCATAAAGGCCAATCATTGGGCTGATATCCACTAATGGCACAAACCCGGCGTGCCTCACAACTAATTACTCGATATAGACTCGCACTACCTCGCTCATTAAAACTTCTAATTGCTAAATACTTTCTTTCTTCCTAATGTGAAGAGATTGAACTGCCCCTCGTGGAACTGATTGCTTCACAGCCGAGCAAAAAGGAAGATTGCCATGGATCCTTCTAATTAGATCTAAATTGTGCTCTATGCTTCCAGGCGTACGCCTGCAAAACTGAAACTAAGCCGGCCGTTATTTTTAGATTCCGAGTTGATTTATTAGCCATCAATGGGCGTTGCAATTTGTTAAGCAATGCGTGTTTGAATTATAAAGTCGAAAGATATTGCGAATGACGACAATGAACTTTGACCTCTGGATTCGTTTGGCGACAGCACCAAGTAACATAATTTTTGTTCAAGCGATGAAGTGTCATCCTCAAACTCGTCTCATTTGACAGCAATATCAAAGGCACAATTTACACTTGAAGCTTCGCTTTTGAATCTTTCTTGAACTATTTTCAGCGCTGGTGTTGTATGGCTGAAAGGCCAATTTGGACTATTTTCAGCACTGGTGTTGTATGGTAGAAAGGCCGTAAGAAAATTCAATGACCTGTCCACAATAGGAAAGTTATGGTATTAAAAACATTTTTTCCTTTTATTTAATTACAAGGAAATGGAGTTAGGATTGGGGTCCCAGGGTACCAGACCGAACTGAAATAATGTTACAGAACACAATTATTAGAGTTACGGTTGTTTGTTATGTTTTTTCATGATGGTTGGCTCGCACAAAGTGTATCTTCAAATACAACGTGTTTGTTCCGTCGGTTAAACGAGATAAAATTTTGCTTTGATTTCTAAGTAACGCGCTCTATTTGAAGTTTGATGTTTGGTTATCTGCACCGAATGAGCAACTTTTTGAAGTCATCATGGTTCATTAATGAACAATTATACGTCGTCCGCAATGTCAATTTTTTATTATTATTGTATTTTAAGTCGATAACATCTGTAGCTAATATTTTTATTTTGTTAATGTTCTTCTCATTATGATCTTCAAAATTACTTGATTTATATCACTATGCTTCCATAACTGTTGAAGCATTATCGTCTTTTCTATGCTTTTAACGTGGTGATCCCTTCACCCGTAAAAATAGATTGCTCTTTGCTTCCGACACTCATTTACCAATAAAAATGAAAAACCCGCATCATACCACTAAAATTGACGAAGACAAAGGAAAACGAACCCTCTCTTTTGAATTGGTTAGAGTCGTGAACAATTTGCAAGCCATCCCTGCGTTATTCCTCAACACACAGTAATGAAACTAACGAACTTCTTGGCAGCAACACAAACTCCCCTTTAAATCATGCTCCTCTCATTGTCTGGACAACGCTAATTACTCCGCCAGAGTCTCTTATATTTCTCGGCACGTGAAATGGGGGAACTGCGGTGTCGAAGCTGATACCTGCCAAAATTTCCCGAGGTCGGGTCGATTTCTCCTTTGTTTTGACCCAATCTAAAGTGCGTCACGGAGTACAATTTTGACGTGCATTGGTATCCAGAGAAAAGGCAGTAATTGGGCTGGGCAGTCTTGAGGCGTGGTGCAAGGCAGTGGGTGTGCCCTTTAGATTGGATCAATCACGCGTTGAAAATGCAACGATAAAGCAGGTACCAGGTAGCGGGTGTCCCCGCTAGATCGGACAAGTGTCACCAGCTATAATTGTCCTCTGTATATCTTCTTGCACCTACGCAAGGCACTATACTTCCAATTCCCCAAGTCTGATAAAGTAGAATCAATACGACCACTGCAAGTGACGTGCCAGAATTGGTGAAATTTAGAACTTCATGAATCTATCTTGAGGAATGGTTAGAAAAGGTTGAGATAGGCACGTTGAGGCAGAATTATGATAAAAAATCATTCAGATTAGCTCATTATTAACGGAACCTTGATCGCCGCTCTGATTGGTTTAAAAAAATTGTGACGTAGGCCGAGTGTGTACAAGCCGAAGCAATAATTTCCGTAGCTTAATTTTACTTTATTCGTTAAACTTAGACCTCCTTACTCTCTGCAGGCTGTTCAATGAAATTATTTTGCTATTCTCTGATAGAATTATTCAGATATTGAATACCATATTTAAAATTGGTGTAAATGACAATATGGCTGGTTTCTAGTCCAAGGAGTTCTGACCTCCTTCTTTATCAGATTTAACCCCTTAAGCATCAGCGCGTAGAGCATTCTTGAGAGTAAAGCCAGTTCATTTAATGCGTAAAATGTTGATGCTTTTGAGGCTAAACTTATGCAATGCTGGAAAGATCTCTTACCAGAAACTATCCGAGGCCCACGTAGTCAGGTCACCGATAGGTTGGAAAGTGTAGTGCATGAAGCTGGAGGTGGATGTATTGAACATCGAGAAGAAAATGTAAGCTGCATTGCGTTGTTATTGAGTAGAAGAGTTGTCAATAACTTTTCTGTACTGAGGAGTTATTTAAAGTATTTTTGTCTACACTTCGTTTAAGCCCCATTGCATTTGCGTGTCTGCGTTGAATGTGAGTTGTGTGCGTGTTGCGTGTAGTTGCGTTTGCGCTGTGTGAGTGTGTGCATCAGTGAGGACGCGAAGAAACATTTCCGGTGCAATAAGACATTCAGAGCTCAGTTATAATCGACATGGCTTGTGCTTGAGAACGAATTGCGTGAAATGAAACAAGGCGAGCTCTGACAGTGAGGTCAAATTGAAAAGGTTGACAAACAACTCCCAAGAACAAAGAAACAATTAATACACACGCGGAATTAATCCCATGAGATCTACAAACTCGTGCCTCTAAAGTCGACAAAAACTGTCTCATTTCGGGGTTTCGTTCACGAAAATAACGACGTAATGCGGCCTCTGGAGTTCCGTCTGCGTCGTCGAAAGTTGGACGAGGAAATATCGGGCGCCATTTCTGTGACATCAACTTGGCTGTCAGCGACGGCGCAGTGTCACCTGTACAGTTATGTATACTGAAGCTTTCGCGGTAGCAGGGTGAAAAAGTCGCTCTAATGGCTGTAAGGCCCGTTTTTCATTCGGTTAATTTCATTTTATTGCCTTTTTACGAGCTTATTGCTGTGCATTTATTCTAGATTTTACGAATTTCGTCCAATGTGATTTCATTTCAGTTAGTTTTCTCTTCATTCCGTGTTACATATTTCAACGGATGCATGCTCATCCCTGTTAATTTTTTATTACTGCGACCTCAAATACAGAACCAGAACGTAAACTTCGAAATTGATCAAAATTTTAGGTAAATTCACAAGTCATGAATTCACGAATGCTTAAATTTACTAGATGACTTTTGAAAAGATACTTGGTATTACTGCTGCAAATAATGCATAGTTACATATAAAACATATTTTCACCAAACCTCACAGAATCTACAACCATATTTTCACAATCAGTTATGAGTTTTCCTTGTAAATTTTTCTTACTGATCAATAAATTACTTATATCCTTTCATTGAGCACTTCTCCAGATTATTGTGCAAATGGCAAAACTTGTTTATCTAGCAGCTCAATGTACCCATACAGGTTCAGTTAGACTAATAACTCAACTCAAAAACCCACTTCAGTGTAGTTGAAAGCATCCCCTGAACATGGCAGAGCCTTCTCCTTGTACCACCTCTCGCACACAGGTTTCGCTGAGGCTTCATGAATTCTTCAGTGAACACGACGGCGGACATTATCGCCATAGAAACTAGAGTCGTGGTTCATCTGACCATAGAACACTACTCCACTCATCTACAGTCCAATGTCAGAGTGCTCTCGCCCTGCTTAAACGAGAGGTCTTTGGGTAAGAATTAACATCGGCCATTTAAAAGCAACTCAGGTATATATGTATATCAATTGCATGGAGTTCCATGCGAAGCGTTCGTTCACAAACTACTGGAGAAGGGTCATTGGCGTTTCGCAGTAGTTCCATCCTTGATGCAAAGCGATTCCGGTCAACCCATGTAGATTATAAGTAGTACACCCATGTAGATTATAAGTAGAATAATGTAAGCTATAGGTGGTAATAGACAGACAGGCGACAGGAGCTAGACGGGACAACAGGCAGACTGGATGAGCTAGACGGACGAAGAGACAGACAAGATGAACTGGGACGGGCGAAGAGACAGACAGGATGAGCTGGGACGGGCGAAGAGACAGACAGGATGAGCTGGGAAGAAGAGACAGATAGGATGAGCTGGGACGGCGAAGAGACAGACAGGATGAGCTGGGACGGCAAAGAGACAGACAGGATGAGTTGGACGGGCGAGCAGACAGACACTCAGGGAGCCAGGCGAAGAAGAGACGGCGCGGCACGCCAACAGACGGACTCATTGAGCACGAGACAGGCGGTTAATCAACGATCGGAGGGCAACAATGGCGGCCCGGTATCAAAGATACCCAAACATGCCAATCAGCTCATCAACTGGGCCGGCCGCTGGGTGGTCTGCTGGGCCCTGGGCTGGGAGCTCGTGGAAAGTTTTCAAATCCTGCTTCAGTGGATTGGTGGAAAATTTCTCCTTCCGGGGTTTTTGATCGCGGGGAAAATTTCTCCTCCTTGGGAGGGAAGTACACCGGAAAATTCCTCCTTGGGACTGCAGTCTGTGGAAAATGTCTAATTCGTGGGATTCTGGGCTAGTGAAAAAGTTTCTCTTTCCTGGATTTCGGTCTAGGGAAAAATTCTACCTATTTCAGTACAGGTAAATTTCTTGGGAAACTCATTTCTTGGGCTCGTGTTGCGTAGAAAATTGTGCGGTGGCATCAGTCTACCAGGTTTGCTATCCAGAGCAGTTTTATACAAGCAGGTAATTATTTTTTTATCTCAGTAGACTACTGAGACACGGCTCTGCAGTTAATAAGAACTTGCAAAACACGTCTATGATTATTTCCTATAATATTAAAGCATCTTTGAGACGTATGCAAAGAATTGTATTAGTTTTCTATCGGTATTTATTTTTGAACTTATTGACCTGTGTGATGTTCGGTTACTGTTTCGCAAAAATATCAACCGACCAAAATAACATCATTATTAAGCGGTACCTCGTCAGCACCATAAAGGAGCGTCAGAACGTGCTCGCTCGACTTCAACATGTTTTAGCGCCGTGCATTGGGTAGAATTTTAAGATGGACTTCAGAGACACGGAGTAGGAGCCAAAACTAGCGTTAGATTTCTTGGGACTTTTTAGTGCGAAGAAACTTTGGCGTTCAGCCAGCAGTTGGGGATAACCCCGACGTGGGGAATACAGCGTTGAATGGGTCAGTTTTGGGGCGCTAAGTGGGGGACTTTGACAGGGTTGGCACACCTTTATTGATACTTTATACGGGGTCTTATATTTACAGGAAAAATACCTCAATAATTTCTTGACACATGGCCTGATATCCTTCTCTATCAGAACTCGCTCTATACGGGGTGTCCCAGAAAAAAGGAAACCCAATTGACTCTAAGCCAACATTTATCTAGGATTTGTATCATGAATACCAAAATTTTTATAGTAATAGTAATACTTAGATTTTTGAAAAAATGTTGGTATTCATGATACAAATCCTAGATAAATGTTGGCTTACAGTCAATTGGGTTTCCTTTTTTCTGGGACTACTGTATATACTCGAAGATTGCTGGTATAACTCCCTCAATACAGAGTGATCCTGGAAACTGTATCGACTTATTTTTACTATTATCTAAGCTACCCGTAAGCCGTTGGGTCACTATTTTGAAGTTCAGTTTGAGCCTCTAGTGGTTCTTCTTTATTTCCTAAAAAGTGTCCAAATTCAAAGAAAATCATCCAGTCACTTTGATCCCAACGATCAGTAACCATGATACGATGGAAAAAAACATATTAAATTATTGACAGATGAGTTTTGAATTTCTGCCCTATGTTAATACTGACGAACGTGCACGATGACGAACAAGGAAGCAATATGATCAAAGTTTTAGTAATATGTAGATAAATAGATAGACTAGATAGTCCCCATATATACTAATACACAGTTGTTTCCCGCTTGGTTGGTCCGTCTCTCTGTCACGCTCTTAAGGATTTAGATAGGAGAAAATTCCCGGGTCCGTATTCCTAAACTAACAGTTAGACTGTCAGAGAAGGCAGTCCGTATCAGTGATGCTGAAAATAACAATATTTCATGTCAGAGTTACCCTAAATTAGAGGGCATCTAAGGAATTTACAATCATTTGTCCCGCCATTTTTGGTGGGGTGCATTTACTAGTATTATGTATAAATGATACCGTATAACTGTTTAATTCCGATACATTTCATAAGCTTTGATCTCATAAAATTAGAGCTGAATAAACGTTATTGGGTTTAGCATTTAAAATCAGAGGTTACATCTTTGGGGACACCCTGTATGCAGAGGGAGTTCTGAATATATATATAGTATCTCAAAAATGAATTCTCCCTTTACATATACTTAGGGAATATCCAAAGGAGAACATATTAAGGGAGATACGAAATAAATTCTACATAGACTCGCATTTTTATATGGATTGAATGTAAGAGTGACCGCTTTTCCAAATATGATCTCCGAACAATGCAGCTTTGCTGACGTGGGCTCAGCGTAAATATCTGTGCTAAACTTGATATAGAATTAACTCTTCCCCGTCTGTTCAGGAGCTAATCGAGCATCGTTCTGCTCCTTCATCAACGCTTTAGTTCTCGTTATCAAGGTTTATAATAATTCATGGGCATTTACGTAAGGCCCCTTTGTTCAGAAGAATTACTGTTGTTGAAGGTGAAGGTTTTTGGATCAATAAAAATAATGAGACTTAGCTGATCTGGGAAGTCGGTCCGAAACCGATACTTCTCTCCGCTGTATTTACTCTGCACGAAAGGTTACTTTCTATTTTGAGGACTGCAAAAGTTTCAGCGCATTTCATCGCGTGAGACCGCATTGTGAGGGGGAGACTCCTATTAATCCCAACCCAGAAACGCTGTGGAAACAATATTCAAAGTGGCAAGAATTTCGTGCAATAAATCTACGGAATTCAATACGAGAATTTCACTACACACCACAAACTCCACAATGTTCCATCATTCACAGCAGCGTCGGTATCTTCTCCGGAAGCTATTCTTGTTCTTATATTTCTCTTTTAGGTTCACATTTCATTGTAAATTTCGTTTCATACCTGTTTTCAAAGTCACAGTAGAAATACACTATCCGTTACAATTCCTCTACGTGGGAACAGTAAAGACTGACAAGAGTGATCTCGAATTTCTTACTATGTAAATCCCACAATAGCACTAACGTCGCTCTGTCTCACTCACTCATTGTGCTTGAAAATAATTTGCGTACAGCATTCTGATAAATTACTTCCCTTGAGCCGGTCAAAGTTAATTTTCATATGGCTTGAAAATAATTTTCATACGGTATTCAAATGAATGAAGCCCCACAAGCCGTGGGACGACAGCTCCCCACGCGCTGGGGCGCAGCAGAGGACGCGGGCACGGTGCGGGTGCCGCAGGGGCGATAAGAAGACAAGCCCCTTTGAATTAACTTTCCTTGGGTAAACATAATTTAACTCATTTTCATCTATTTAGTATTTTTGAACAAACTCGCAATAGCGTAAAAATTTCTCAGCTTTGGATGAGGAGGCTCGCGAAATTTTCGATTTTGAATTAATGAAAAAAATGTTCAATGAGTTTATTCGCGCCCCCTTAACCATGACGTCTCCATGTACAAGCCTGCCATTGTCAAGTGCACTCACATATGGAACAAAAAGAACAAAACTGTGAGAAATAGCACACGTTTTTTAAAACACCTGCCGGAGAAGGGGTCTCATATAGAAGCACTCACCCTTCAAGCCACATCATCCTGCGCTTGCTGTACTACTCAATGCTTCTTATCAAGCAACACCAGGTACTCAAAGTAATGAAACAACCGTCACAAGCTGCGTAGATTCAGGCGACAAGTTACGCTGTTTGCCCGCGCGTTAGACGCAGATGTCGTCAGGCTCTGCAGGTCTGTGCACTACTTTGTAGCTTCAATTTTCCATCAATATATCACCGTAAAATGGCGGTGTCCCTCGAGCAGATATGCCTCAAATGCAAAGGAAAATGCGCCAATTTAAATATCCTCCCTGAGCATTTAGTTCAGAAGACGTGTAAGGATGCACTTATAATTATTTTGATTTTGCAGATTTTAATCCAATCTATTGCCTGGGTTTATGCTTATTGCGCGATTTCCAACGACTCCGTTGCTGGGAGGTAAGCTTGAGCTATTCTTCTGCTCCTGCTGTGACCATCTTTTTTCTGTGCATTGCCAGACTTTTTCGTCAAATTTCTCCGCAAGTTACTCCAGAAGCTCCGCACACCGCACTCCTACAGATGTGATTTTAGCCCATTTTCCCATCATTTTGCACTGGATTTACCCTCGGATAGTTCGTCGAACTCTCACACAAACTTCAATCTCCATTATTAATGCGTGCACCGTCTAAGCTTTTTTCATCCACTGGATTCCTCGCCAAGTTTCTCCAGAAACTTCTCCCCAACATCGATGATTATCATTTGTGACTCAAAATCAAACCCTTTTCATTGAATTTCACAAATAACTCAAAAAATTCTGTCCCGTCCCCCCTCCTTTTCAAAGAAGCTGTCGTTCTCGCACGTCACTCGATCATTTTCACTTCATGGCTTCTCAAAGTGATGTAAAAACTTAAAGCATACTACAATAATTATCATTTTTGAGCCACATCAGATTTTTTCACTCACTGCCTCATCCAGTTACCCAACAAACTTCACCACGCCCGTTCCAGTGAATATCGCTCATCCCTGGAAAATCCTTTTCCCTGGATTAATCTCCAAGTCACTCCAGAAATATGATACACACCTCGTAAATGATCAGTTCTTCGAACAATTCGATGAGGATCAACTTTCCACTCACGCAGAAAATGATCAGTTCTGCATGCACTACGACAAAGATCAGTTCTGGAAGCAATTCGATAAATATCAATTCACCAAGCATTTGTATAATGTGATCAGTTCTTCACACACTTCGAAAATGATCAGTTCTTCACACACTTCGAAAATGATCAGTTCTTCAGACACTTCGAAAATGATCAGTTCTTCACACACATCATAAACGATCAATTCTCCACACTTCGAGAACGATCAGTTCTCCACGCGGACTGGAAGGCCCGCCACTCAGTCGGTGCAGACGGTGCCGCTCGACAGCTCGTCCCAGCGGTGCATTTTACGCTGGTCGGAAGCGCATTATCCTGCGGCCCGCTTCCTTCCCGGCGTCCGGACGCGGCCTCTGGCCCGATGACGGATCTGTCGGAAGCGTAGGCGAGGGTGACAGTAAATAACACCATTCAACGTCACATTATCATCAATAGCGGCAATAAAATCATCAATAATCCACAATAACGGCATCCATAGTAACATAAACGTAAATAACAGTAATAAGATAAACAATGCCAATCAATAACGGCAGTCATCGTTACATAATCATCAAAAGTGGTAACATGATCAGCAATAATCATCTATAATGGTATCCAGCTTTGCAGAATCATTGATAACGGTAACATATCATCAATAATTACAAATGACAACATCTACCGTCATATAAGCATTAAACTCCTGGGCGTCAGGCGCGGCAAGTCTTGTTTCAAAGCCTACGAAAGGTTTCCTGTACAAGGGCCGTCTTTAGCGGTAAAATGATCATCAATAACCATCAATAACGACACTCATACTTGTTTACAGTGGATGTTAACCAATTCACTCCATATGTAAACCTCCAAACTGTCAGTGGATTCGCGGAGCGTCGAAAAAGAGATCTTGAAATTGTACCCAATCTTACCCAGATTTTAATTTCTAATGATAAATACGTGGTGAATGAACATCTATAGCGCCTAAACAACCTTTAAGAGTAGTACTAAAAGCAGCATATTAACTATAACTGCTATAGGAAAAAACAGTCTATTTTGAAAATTCCAAGGCCCCCTAATTGGTGCAAGCTAAGCCGTGTGATTGCAGTGATATTCGAGACTATGTGCATTAATACACGAAAATTCTCCGTCAAATTGCAGCGTTATTTGAGACCTTGATATTCGGAACACCCCACACACCGTTTTACTGTCACAACCTTATTCGAGACAGCTCTAATCGGAATACTCCACATACCGTTTTACTGTCACAACGTAATTCGAAGTCGCGCTAATCGGACCACCCCTGTCCAGTGCACACCCCGTCTCAGTGCTTGACACCTGATGAGACTCCAAAAGACCGTCGGAGGCGCTCACCGGCTCCTCATTTCTTTGATGCCTCCAAATTTGCCCGCTCGCCCATAAGTCTCGCTAACAAGAATTTATGATGCGCCTTTGACGACAATTACGCTTTTGTAAAGACTATAAAACGCCCTCGTCTCTACCTCCAACGAAGGCAGTTTGGCCACTTTACCAATTCTCTGTTTCTTTCTTTTTTTTCTTTCTGAAAGGGACTCTAAGAGCTTATCTTGCAGGTGAAAGAAGCTGATGCGGATCCGCTTCGGAATGTGTATTTTCTTAAAATTAAGTTACGGTGTCAGAATTATGGCTCGTGGTATATCAAGCTAAGAGACTGTTGGCTATTTTTGCAGTAATCTGTCCTACGACAGTCTCAGTTCAATGAACCCTACTCTAGAATATTTAAAAAGTGTTCTTGTTGGGGAAACGAACCTTTCCTCGCAAATTAACACGTATGCGTACATTCCCACGTTCATCATGGTGCTTGCATCAGCTCCTAAATGCTGCGGTTGGTTCAAAATAACCCAAAATATCTTTCAACAATAGAAATAGAGTCACACGAATCAAATTGAAGGAGAAATGAAAAAGTGGCACCCAGCGCCCCGGCAACTTTGTTACTGCGCTGACAGCGATCACCGTTTCAGCTGATCGAATTGCGTTATTTTTTACGATACTTTTCATTCCTCGAGAAATTCGCACCGTCCGCCTGTCATAGGGCGGACAAATGTCACGCGTCCAACACACGTGACTCGCTCGACTCACGTGTGGATTTATGTCGATGAAATCTAATTTGAATGAAAGAGTATGATATAAGGGCGGGTAAAAACATACCGAAATTGTACTTTTGCGCTTTCGAGCGCAATTTTGCTCGTTATCAGAAGTGAGTCAATTTGTGGAAATATAAAATTCATGTGTGTGAGAGGAAATGAAAATCAAATTAACAGATATAAAAGAACTAAAATATTGGTACAGTAGTCAATACACCCTGCCCTCTTTTTAAAATGTTAAATTCCACAGAAGGCTCAGTCGAATTAAGAGATGGATTAAGTTTTACAATGAAAACACTTCCTACTACACCAGCTTCAAATTCATATTATTGCAGCAACTAATTTTTTCAAACAATCATTGTTGTGCTTTGACTCAACGTTATGAAATTAAAACTTTGTAACAGCTATTGAATCTAGAACTGAAAAATCTACGTCTTTGAACATCAATCAAGATAGAAGTATTCGTAATCCTGCCAAATACGTCATAGTTTTCCATATCATTTTCAAATGAGAAGAAATTGAATACGACCGATGATTTTATAGTGAGAAGGATCTGCTCCTGGAGAGTACGTGGCACCGAACTGCACAGCGAGGATAATCCTATGTGAGGAATAACTGTATTGCGTGTTTTGATATATTTTTTTATAATGCACTCATGACAACATGCTACAACATGGTTATGTTGACCGTTGAGTTCTGACATTGTTCCAACAAACTGGTCATCGAACTTGACCATTTATCAATCATCTTCGTCATACTAATTTTCTAACTAAAAAGTTGCTGTTTCAGGCAGAAGGGACGGAATAATAACTCATAATTGAAGGAAGAAATGTTTCTTTATGCACTGCAAACTGTGAAGCATTGATATGAAATGGAGATGCTCTTGCTTTATTTGAGAACAGACGCTATGACCTTGTTTTGAGGACGAAATTTTATTGGTGTGATATGATCGTTGATATCATTTGGGCTTCAGGTAGAAGCTATCAAAAGTATTTTATCTCACTACTATTTGGCACATTAGCTCTCTTGTTCAGTTAATTTATTGTCAAAATCTCATGTACGGGGCCAGGAAATATCCGCGGAAACATGGAGCGATGAAAAATTAATCACTCCTTTGAGATCAGTATCCATTGGAATCCTCGTTATATTATTCATCATGTACAATATCTTTTTATTTAGTTTAATTCTACTTTTATTTGAAATCTCTTGATATTTTTCATTAAAAATAAATTACTTAACCAAAGGATGCTCAAATCATCAAGTACTCAAATAAATAAGGTTGAAAAAATGAAATTGAGAAATTCAGATCATTCATAAAATCTCCGTAGACTTCAACCTGATGCTAGTTCAGCAATTCTGGGTTTTGTGCATGCATTTCTTGTAGAATATTTGGGTGATAAAATGTTGCCCTTAAGTCTTAGCGTCATCAACAGACGCTAGCTGCATTGTCTCGGGAATTTTATCGATCTTAGTGACTATTTAGTAACCGGAATATTGTAAGCCTAAGTTGAATATCCTACACTCGATCAAACTTACCCACGTACAATTAACTCATAGTCTTCTTGAACTTTTCGTAATTTAATACTCCCAAAATAGTGACACTAATTTCATGTACCTGCTAACAAAACCTTGAACTCTCAAAATGAAAGACTAACTAAAAGCGCCAGCGGTTCCGACGTGCACGCTCCTGGAAATGAAGGTTATACCGTGCGAGGCTGCTTAGCGCAAGTGATAGCGTTCTCCTGATCACATGGTGCCGGGTTCGATACCCCAGACGGAGTGCTTACGAATGGAATATGAAAGCACAACGTCCCTAACAATAACACCACACCAGTATGGCCAGGGACGGGATGTTCGAACTACATCCAAGTACTCCAAGAACATCCAAGTACTCCAAGTACATCCAAGTACTCCAAGAACACTCAAGTACTCCAAGAACATCCAAGTACTCCAAGAACATCCAAGTACTCCTAGAACATCCAAGTACTCCAAGAACACTCAAGTACTCCAAGAACATGAGTCGCATCAGACATGTGATGCACGCTCTTGCTCGCTGGCCAGCACGGGACTGTAAAAGGCAGACCGGGCCATACAGACTGGGTAGCAGGAGGGCGTAGCGTTTGAAGGCGCCCTTTCAATGCCGCTACAGAGCTTATTGAAAAGGGGCGCGTCGCTCGGGCCCGCGCTGCAAATGTCCTGGCTTGGATTAGGCAGCCTCAGGACGTGCTGATTGAGTCAACTCTGCCTGGGGAATACCATGAGTCCGTCGGTGTAACTTTTAAAAGGCGGTGCTCTTATAATTCGGGCAGTGATCAACATGCTGACTGCGGTGCAGACGTTTCAAAGAATGCTTCCTGTGTATGATTGATTATTGACTAAATTGGATTTTATAAAGCGGGCCGAATGATTTTGAAATCTTCTATGTGATTCCTATTTTCTCAACAGGAGCATCACATTTATTATCATTTTATGTCAAAATGATACACATTACCCCACAAGACATCAGTACCACACTTCACAAATTTTATGTTAGTTCTAGAGCTGTCAAGCAACCATCTTGAAACATCACGGGTTAATTTCCACATGATGCTTGCGAGTAAAATAATTTAATAGTCTACGACATTCATTTTGGCAGTCATAAAATTGAGTCTTGTAGTTTGCCCCGCCATCAGCCACTGCAATGGAAAGGATTTTACGGAATTATAAGCAGTAGCGGCGGCAGTAGTAGCAGCAACTGCAGCAGCATCAACTGCAGCAGCAGCAACAACAGCAGCAGCAACAACAGCAGCAGCAGCAGTAGAATCAGAAGCAGCAGCAGCAGTAGAATCAGAAGCAGCAGCAGCAGCAGTAGAATCAGAAGCAGCAGCAGTAGGTGGTAGCACTTCAGGGATTCAGACTATCTAGCCCCGAAACAGAAGGGACCGTTTGGTATGGACTGGGAAAAACTGGTAATCTGTACACAACGTGTGTTCCCGCTCAGGATCCCCTGAGCATAAAAACAGTAAGATAATATTGAAGAGGAAGAAAACTTATAGAAGAGATGAGGAAGAAGCTGTGCAAATTGACGGAAGTATACTGGGTTTGGAAAGTCATAAGTCCCGATGGCCTATCAGGAACTAGGGATAACCTAATAGTGCCCTCTGAGTTTACCAATCCCCATGACATATGATAGAAAAACCTAACTATCATAACCCTATTGCCTATCCTATGCTTACTAAGGGGGCACTGCAATTATAAACACTTTCATCGGATCATTTTTGTGTTATACAATGAATGATATAATTCCCCCTTCAACGTTATGGTCCTTTTTTAAACTACATTGTCATTCTGTAAGCTTCATAGTAATTCAGTACAGCTTGCTATTATTCTGTAAATCTAATTGTGATCGTGTAAATATCACAGATATCCTGTTAGCTGTGTTGTTATCCTGCAAGATTCTTAGTTCTCCTTCAAACTTTATTGTTATTCTTCAAAATTTTCAGCAGATGTTACAAGCAGAGTTTGCGAGGGCAGCTTGTGGCCTCTGCTTATGCCTCTCTTGAATCTTAAATTCAGCCAGACGCTAGAAAATTTTCACGTCATTTCCCCTTCCGCTTCAAGTTAAAAACCAACCTATTTAATTTTTAAAATACCAGTTAGCATTCACGATTTCTGTCAATTTTCAAAGAGCGGATAACCATACATAGGAACTCTCAATCCATCCGAATCAAATTCATCATTTCCACATTTGGTAACAGAAAATTCGCTCTTCGCACTTCGATCTTAATGGCGGACTCCTGATCGTCTGCTGGCCTCTTCATGGGGAGCGCTCCGCCACCTCGACTGCAGTTCATGAGAATCTTCAACGCCCTCGATGCATTCCTCGAAGTAAACTAATTTTTTCGTTGTTCCTGGCGTGATTAAACGAAAAAAACATAAATAGGTTAACAGTGACAGGTTCTTTGAGCATCACATTCGTTGCGAGGTGTTGAAAAATCACTTAAAGCCCGTTAAAGCAATGTTAAAGCAATGCAAAAGTTGTATTTCCGTGCGGTCTAAAAGTCCCACCCGGACGCAAATATGAGGCAGTTGTTTTTCTCTGGCACAGCATGTCCGGCGCCAGGCAGCATTTCCGATCCATCCTGGGTGAGGGGGTTTGAATGGGCACCCCAGCGCAAACGAAGGTGACAGTCTTATCACCTCGGCTGCCTGTTTCTCGCAGTAGGCTACCACCCATGAATGAAAAAGGCCCACCACAGCCAGCACTGCACTCATCTGCCTGCCTTCTGGTGCCCGTGGCTTTTGGTGAGTGTCGTACTATGCGTGTTTTGTCAACGGTTTGATTCGTGTTCACAATTTTCAGTTTTGGGTAACAGAAATATGGGTTCTCGAGTCAGGAGCGCATTTATAGCGTACTTGAAACTAGAAATTTTGCAATGTAAATCTTTTATGAATAATTGATCCTATTAACTAACACATCAATATGAAAATATTGATATCATTTTTGAAAAGGATATCAGCTGATAAGGTATTAAATTAAATTTTAATATCAGCGTATTAGCCTTAATATGCACTGGAATTGTGCTTTTAAGAAGCGCCAAACATAGCGAGCACTACATGCGAAACAGCGCGCTCAGGATGTGTTTTGGTTTAGGAGAGCGTTTCCCAACCGGGACTCTAAAAAACAAGTGAGATAAGGAATTGCACATTTGAATTATTGTTTAATTTCATGTAGGTTATGCTACTAAACAAGCACTATCAATTTTCGTTTATCTTATTATAAATATCAACTCCTCTAACTTATTTTGTTATTAAACGTAACGGTTACGCAAGGGTAACCAAGGTGAGAAACGGTGGCTTAGAATGAACACAGTAACTGCCAGTGACGGGCATTAGAAACGTCCCCTATTGTAAGGCGAGTGCAGCGAGAGCAAGGGAGGCGGCGGCTGCGTCAGAAAATGAATGAGACAACCTCAAGAACAACATCAACCTCAATCCCAAGAACAACATCCACAACAAAACATATGGACTCAAATCTGAAGGGTTATACGCACGCTGGACACCGACGCCACGCGAAGAGCAGCTCTGAAAGAAAACAGTTTACTGACAATCCTCAACACGTGACGTACTTATTCTACGCACCAATTGACCTGTCTTTATTAAAGTTTTTGCTCCGAGGAATCGAAATGTGAACACTAGACGCAAAAACGAAAAACGCATGTTTCGAATTCTTGAAGCTAAGAACTTTTGAACGCAATTCAAAAAGTGCATAAAATGAGTTATATCTCGAGGATCGTCCGTATTCTTCAGTATTGCAGTGTGAAGGCACGTCAGTATTGCAGTGTGAAGGCACTTCAAATGTGATCCCGTAGCGTGATTATAGCTACGCAAGAGTTTTACAGAACGATTTAAGTATATTTTAGATTTTCAATACAATTTCTATTTTCTTAACATTTATATTTTCTGCTGTTTTTACGGAAGGCGTTCAATTTTCCGTTGGATAAAAAAATAAAATCTATCAAGTTACTAAAATGTAAAAAAGATTGTAAGGAACTAAGATTTGTTCAGGTCAAAATATTGGTCAACTATTTTTACATGTTATCCATTCACATTTTCTATTGTAAAACATTTTCAGGAGAGTAGGTTCCAGTGTTGCATTCCAACGCTAATCCTCAATATTTTAACAGTCAAGTTAAGCATTTCTTGTCGACTCTGAACGATTGTGCTCTGCCTTGAGCACAATCTTTTGGGTTTCATCTGTGATGGATAAATGAAATGAATGCTGGAAATGACTAAACATCATTTCCCTCAATTTGGTGAGGATGAGCTCTCATAGTTCATCGTGTAAAACAATTCTCATAAATATACGAACTCGCCAATTTTCCCAAATATACGAATTGTGAGGGGATAATGAAATGATTTTTTTCGTCATCGATTGCACGGATGGTCCACGCTCTCAACTAAATAATCCTTTTTCAAAAATCTGCCGCGTAATTGATCTTGGTAATCCGCTACGCGAACAAAGCGATATTGTCAAGTGAAGAAGTTTACTAGTGAGACATATGATCGTCCTGAAACGCTGTAAAAACGCCCAGTCATTTCCGCAGCTTATGTATAAAAGAGTTGACGTTCCGTAAGTCACCAGCCGCTCGTAAACTAAGTTGAAAGGTCAACAAATCCAGCGCAGCCTTGCTCAAGACCTGCACCCATGCAGTGACGGAGCTGTGCTTAGATTCGTACATCCGTAATGAGATCATAATCTCAAAGGACATTCAAGGGAGACGAGTTCCCATAAGCTGGAGGAAAATCGTCCTGCTGGCTGCTAACTCTTACGAGGAAGCTGAGATGGTGTCGATGTTGCGTGTCACTATGGCCGTACTTGAAATATAGTGAGCGACTCGTAGATTGTTTCACATCATCGGGCTATTTTTGATAATGTTGTTTTCAGTTCAGCGACCTAAACAAGCTTCAATTTCACATGTGGATTCGTACATCCGTTTACCGTTTTGAATTCCTTATTTCACATCGTTATTTCACACCGATTACAGGATTTCAGGCTCATTAAAACTTAGCGAAAGGAAAGTTAAAAAATTGCGGACTCTTAAGAATGAAATATCCGTTTCGAGATTGGTTTTCGTTCTCGTACTCGTCACCTATGTTCTTATTCCGCCGGTGCGGACGGCTATGCGATACCACCCGAACCAAACGTTTGCAGTGCGTCATGTTGGTAATGAGTGTAGTGTTACTATGCAGCTGAAGTTACTCTGAAAGTGGCCTTTGCGCGGTGGTGAAACTCTGAAAGTAATTGTAGCTATGTAAATGAAAGTTTCAAGTGAAAGCTCCCTTGCATTCTTTAGTCATCCTAGATTTTGTGGTGCTCAAAAGAAATAAAGTCCCACCTTCATTCAATTTAGTCCATCAGAACTTCCCAATGAACAGCGCTGAAAGTTCGACACTTTTTACGCACTATGTTCAAATCTCTTGGTATTCATTACCACAGCAAACACTTTTCGATGAAGCAGTCCCACGTCAGTCTCCCATCTACGTTAAAATGACAGATGTACGGGGCGCGAATATAACCCAACTCTTCAGTTCCGATGACGTCAAGCTACAAGTGTGAGAGCGTTTCCACTGAACTAACTGCACTACACTTCTAAACAGGTAACCCTAGTCGTGTTTTGTACCCAAAACTTAAACGCATCGTGTGCGAAAAAAGTAAACGAAGTTATACGTTGAATATTTTTAGTGGCAACCGCAGATTCTTTCCGCGTTTCTGCGACTGGTGCCGAATTACGACAATTGCCTCTGCTAACACCAGTCTCTAGGGCTCGATTGCGACGCAAATCGTTATTGATGAGCGAGTTCTGTGGTTCAGGTGCTAGCGATTCCAGGATCTCGACGGTCGAGAAGACGATGAAACAAACGGGTAGTCGCGCGGTGCATAGTAATGCCGCTGTGCAGTAAGCGCTCCAGGAAGCGTTGTAGATGTGCAGGTCTTGCGAGCGGCGGTTAAAGTTTGGAAAAAGACCAAAAGTTTTCATCGCTCTCAGGTGCCAAGAATTTAACTTATCGACGCGTGCAAACTGTCCTAAGATTTGGCATTTCGAGATCAGATGAACCCAAATGGGCATAGCGACCCTTTTTGTGGACGCTCGTATTAATACGGAAGAAGAACAGTGGTAGCCGGAGGTATTTGTAATAGATGATGTGTTGATTGTGCAGTGCCTTTAGGTTAGTGTTACTGAAGTGAAGTACAACTAATGTATTAGTAAATTTAAGTTGTCAGTGCCCTATGACTTCTTGCCATGGTTTCCTGACATGACGTTATTGCATTTATTTTAGTAACTGGGACGTACATCGCCTCCAAATTTTTTCTAACGCAAATGATCAACAAAAACTAATTTCTGAAATGGTGATCGCAAATTGTCTCGTGAAATACTTTACGTTTTGATGGGTTACAGTTCAAAGTTTTTTCGAAAACCTCCGGTTTAATTTAACACGTTGACTCCCATTCTCCGCACAGGTAAAATTACATGCAGACAAATATCTCTACTGTGAATTTACA
>VOMN01015637.1:1336-12996 GCA_014899125.1 Orchestia grillus | reverse complement strand
CTGAACACTTCACCTGGGCCTGTGGGGGTGGGCCTGAGCTCTGAACACGTCGCCTGGGCCTGTGGGGGTGAGCCTGAGCTCTGAACACTTCACCTGGGCTCGTCATTCACAGCGACGCTTGCACTCGAAATTTCAGTCGCATTAGGCAGTTTGCAACAATGCAATATTAACATATGTTTTATGAGGAGCTTGAATCGAACTTCTTCAATATCATGTAGAATTTTCATCAAACAAACAATATTTTTAGTAGCCTTAGCCTTAAGAACAAAATCCATTTTAATTTTTAACTAATATTCATATACTCTTTCGTAAAATTTTCCAATACGCTCAACTTGATACTCAAGCATATTTTCTCGGAAGGAAACAAGCAATTCACTGCAGGGTAGACACGGCGTTTGAGATCTTATGCTCCCAAATTCCATTAGAAGAAGAATTTTTTATTGCTAATAATAAATTATGAATTTTAAAATTGCTGAAAGCCTGCTGACAACGATCAGATTTCAACCATCTACAAGCTTATACAAATTTTTACTCGTTGTTGGAGTCCGCGTGGTGTTGGAGTGCGTGTGGTGTTGGAGTGCGCGTGGTGTTGGAGTGCGCGTGGTGTTGAAGTGCGCGTGGTGTTGGAGTGCGCGTGGTGTTGGAGTGCGCGTGGTGTTGGAGTGCTCGCTAGCAGCATGCCAGCAGGTCCTGCTGCCACCCGACCTCACTCCTAGCAGCCACTCTGGAACACCATCACCGAGACCAGACCAATTAATTTGACTCTTTACATTTCTTTGGGATTCGTGAGTTGACCTTTTACAGGCAAACCGTTTCGCGGCAGCTGGACGTGGGACCGGCCGCAGTCCTGGCCCTGCACCTGCAGCAGCTGCAGACGACCACTTCAGGGCCCTGCACCTCCAGAGCTGCAGACGACCACTTCAGGGCCCTGCACCTGCAGCAGCAGCAGACAACTACTTCAGGGCCTTGCACCTGCAGCAGCTGCAGACAACTACTTCAGGGCCCTGCACCTGCAGCAGCAGCAGACAACTACTTCAGGGCCCTGCTCCTGTAGCAGCCTCAGGGAGCCGCAGCAGTCAGGTATAAAGGCTTGACTACTCGGTGCCAGTTACCGTACGGCGACAGCTGGAGCTGGTGCACTAAATCTGAAGCACGACGAGCCAGACCACGAGATCTGGAGCACGACAAGCTGTAGCACGACGAGCTGGGACACGAGATCTGGAGCACGACAAGCTGGAGCATGACGAGCTGTAGCACGACGAGCTGGGGCACGAGATCTGGAGCACGACAAGCTGTAGCACGACGAGCTGGGGCGTGACAAATATTTAACTGGCATGCACTGACTAATTAACAGCTCAAGTTATCGGAATGCAACTCTACGTCATTGATTACCACGTATTTACACCCGATTCATTAACATCAAGTAGATAATTTACGATTTAAATAGCGCGGCTCAAGAATGAAAAGCTGCGACGATGACAGCGATATAATCTTTTAGTTTTCGAGTGGAACTCGACCCTCCCCCCCACGAGGTGGGCGAACAGCAGGACACCGGTGCCGCCCTACAGCCGCCAGCATTCAGACCAGCTCCGGTAATTCCATCAGCTCCTTCCCCTCACACAGCCTCGAAGCTTCCCCAAGTCCTTTGCACGTCTAGTCTGGACTTCTAGCATCGCAGGAAAAAGAGAGAGCTGGAATTTAATAGTAAATTGTTTGGAAGAATTTTTTGTGGCAAATAATGGAAACAGACGCTTAATCTGGATTTGCATAGATTTGCATCAAAATTCGGGCGTCGACAGGAATTGAACATGTCCATCTCGAAGACATTGCCCAGCTGGCAGACAAAACTGTATTGTGGCCGGAATGGGAATGGAAGATCAGCGGATGCAGCAGCCTCGTCTTGGCTATAGATAAGATCTGTGAGAGAGCGACGTAATGGAACTGCGATTCCAATGTAAACAAATTCATCGAGGGGCGAGATTGTCTACGGACAGACAGCTGGGCTGAGGATTGGAGCGACATTCGAGAGCCGAGGACGAGGCAGCGCGGCGCTGGCTGGGGGCGCTGGCGGACCCGCGGCCGCCTTTTGTTGCTCTCCACACGCTCCAGCAGCCCGCGTCATCCACTCAGGATGAGTGGGCACGTAAGGGAATGTACCTGCGATGATGGGAGTACTTGCACTTGCGCACACATGTGAGCTTGTGGTATGAATATGAGCGCACGTTTGTACGGGAAAATGGTGACAAACATTCACTAGAGAGCATGCGCTGGTGTGAAGGAAGTTTCCATTTGCTGGAGTTCTCACTTACGCGATCAGGGGCGCTGTCGTGACGACCTAATGCATGGCGAGCTGGGCCCGCTCCCACCGATTGAGGAGTTGTGTCACGAAGTTAAAGGCTGTGCGGAAAGGAAATATGTCCGGTCCACGCTCAAATCCTCACGAAAAGAAGCAAAAATATAAAAGTGCAGACCTAAAAATCCTGAGATGGCATCTGAAGCTGGTGCGTATGCAGTACCTGATCTATGACTCGTTCGCGTCAAAGTAGACTGATGAAAGTTATAATCAAGATGCCTCAATCAGAAAATATGTAAAACGTAGATAAGTAGATATGCTCGTAAACAATTTACAATCATTACAATGAATAGCTCCTAGCTTCTGGGGTAAAATTAATTTCTTTAAGAGTTGAGGTTTGTGAAGGCTACTGGGCAGACGCAGCGACCTGGGCGTCAGTGCCCGTGGGGCACAGCACGCTGCCCCCAGTGGAGGCACTAGCAGTGGGGGGTACCCAACTGCGGCTGGCACCCAGCAGGGGGGGTACCCAGCAGTGGGGGCACCCTACAGTGAGGAGCACCCAACAGTGGTGGGCACCCGTCAGTGGGGGGCACCCAACAGTGGGGGACACCTAACAGTGGTGGGCACCCTTAAGTGGGGGGCACCCTACAGTGGGGGCACCCAACAGTGGGGGACACCCTACAGTGGGGGACACCCAACAGTGGGGGGACACCCAACAGTGGGGGGCACCCAGTAGTGGAACAGTGCGCCGAAGTCATCAGCCACCAGATCCAACAGAAAGGTTTCAGAAATTCAGGCATTGGATATGCATGTTTTATTTTCCGTAGGGTGCTCAGTTTTATTCATGTTTCATTCACCCATACTTTTGGTGGGAAAATTAATGTTATTTATATCAGTTTGATCAACATCTTGGGTGCGATGCACAGAGTTCTGAAAGAAGAGGGCGTGCTGTCGCGATGGAGCGGAGTAAGCTGCAATATCGAAAACATTATTCCCATCGAAATAGGACACAGAAATTTGAAAAATATGTGAAGGAAACATCCAACAAACTGAAGAGAAGCTGCATGTAAATTAAAGAAAGTTTTATTCTACTGAACAGTGGCCACACAGTGACCTCTATCTGCCTCCATGCCTGGGTGCCTCAGTGAAACACTGTGGTTAAGTGAGTCTTCTCATAGCAAAAACTACTGCATCTCTTTTCCTCATAGCAAGAACTCCTGCATCTCTTTTCCTCATAACAAAAACTCCCGCATCTCTTTTCCTCATAGCAAGAACTCCTGCATCTCTTTTCCTCATAGCAAGAACTCCTACATCTCTTTTCCTCATTGCAAGAACTCCTGCATCTCTTTTCCTCATTGCATGAGCTCCTGCATCTCTTTTCCTCTTAGCAAGAACTCCTGCATCTCTTTTCCTCAGAACGAGCAAAGATAGAATCGCTTCTCTTCACGTCACACAAAAGAAAGGGGTTTCCCCAGTAAAGTGTTTCTGTTTGACAGGTCTTTAGAGTTACTCTCGCGTGCTCTGCACTTATGCAACTAAAGCGACATTGACGTGAAGCAGCTGAAATGGCAGGCTATGTTTAGTTGCATAGCATTTTGTAACGAGGTCTCAAAGTGTTTTTTGAATTATTCATTTACTGTCATTCTGCGTATAAATTTAACGGGAAGTAATAAGTAAGTTAAATGTTCGCTTGAAATACCGTAGATTTATGCCTCTATCAATGCACTTGACTCGTGTGTCATTACACTTATACGGATGTGTTATAATGCACACACCTCACAAATGTGCGCAAAAACACGATTATGACACATATTTTTGTAAAACTTATGAGACTAGTGCATAAGTAGCATCAGTGTGTCAAAACTGAGCAGCATTTCCTGTGAGTGGAGCCGCGCGGCAGCGGTGGATGCGGCAGGAGCGATGTCCTCAATCAGCTGTAACTTTACTGCGCTCCTAGTAACGGAGAAATTCGAAATGAAGTAGCTAATGGATCGATGAATTTGCACATGCTAATTGATTTATGTGTGCATCTTGAAACTTCAGGGGCTGAGGATTGTGTCACTGCGAGTGTCGACTTGAACTTCAGTCCAAGTATGGAGATGAGCAAAATAAGGCACATGTGAACATTTTATAATTTCTCCTAATTAGTTTTGCTGGTACGTGCACAAAATTATGTACTACAAGTTATTGCGCAGTATATTTGCAATAAAAAGACAAATTGTCAAAATAAATCATTCAGGAATGCTGAAAAGGCAACGAGCTCCAGGCACGCTATCTCCATCATTGGGTCTGAGAGGCGTTAGCGCTGGCGAGCGTCTCAAGCAGACAGAAGCTGGTGCTCGATGCAGGCAGGAGACGTTGGTGCAGGAGGTCGGGCACACAGTGCGATCGCTTCCTCAGCACAACGGGGAAAACAGTGAACGTCTCACTACACGTAAAGGACGCTCCACAAACTACGAAATCCTTTGTTTAAGCGTTAATAACTTCTTGTCAAGTTATTATTAAATTTGAATGCAATTTTTTGGTTCTATGAGGACAAATAATTTCTGTCAGATTACAAATTTTACAAATTTGCGCTTGGGTATAGCTACTCGGAACGAGCGAAGATACTCGAAACGCTGTTTTAGATAAATGTTTCGGAACTCCTTGCTTAGGTCTAAGCTCTACATTGTCGAATACAACGAGCACTGCTTGTCGTGAAGCGAGTGGTTACGGCAATTTCTTAGGTACCTTCAATTTTCGAGGTATGCTGATGGCAATGGCCGATTTTAGCACACAAATTTTAAAATGACTTACAGAAATCAACTATCTACATATCCTACTATACAATAATAGCCCAGTGCTGTTTGCTTGCTTGGTCCGTCTGTCAGTCTCTGTCACGCTCTTAAGGATTTAAATAAGCGAAAATTCCCGGGTCCGTATTCGTAAACTAACAACAAGACCATCAGAGAAGGCAGTTGGTTTCTGTGATGCCGAAAATAGCATAATTTTATGTCAGATTTACCGTAGATAAAACGGTATCTTAAGAAATTACCATCATTTGCCCTGCCATTTTTGGCATGGGCGTCCGCCAGTATGTATATATACAAAGCAAGTCTCCACCGCATGGTGACGCGCAGTGTTCCCAACTGTGCGGTTAGAAAAACAGGAGGGCAACCTTTGAGCTTCTTTGAACTCGGTAAACTCGAGTACACAATAACTCGTCTGTGTGGGGGCAGAGTGTGGCCCAGACTTAACTCCCCCTTACGTTGGGGAGTAGATAATATACCAAGGAATATGGTTCCCTATCTAAGTGTGGGGTTCACATTAAAAGGGTCAGGGACTTCTGCGCCATGATGGCCTAGATGTATTGTCTTTTTTTAACTGTTAATATATTGTCTTTTTATTTACTCTGGAATGTCCCAAGTCAGCTTTCCAGGTAATATATTGGTTGAGGGTTATTTTGAATATGATACTCACTTAAAGAGAAACTTTTGCCCGTCTTTGGACTCCCAGCACACGCCTTTCGAGGAAAATTCGGTACGTGTGATGGATATGACGTCACGAGCTCCGTTTTGGAACCATCCCCCCTTCCAGTGGCTCGGCAGCTCGCACAAACCTGAGGAAGAATTAAAAAAAGGCCGTCAGATGAGTACTATGACATTATAATATAAGGGAGATATGTTGAAGGTGGTCGAGAATTTTCCTTTTGGAGGATTCATCCAAGGATCATTTTTGGGGGCAGGGCGGAGTGTGAGCTTTCGGCAAAATTCGCTCCTGCAGTCATCAGGCCAGTGTATCTCGAAAGCAGCGTTTGAAGGGGTTACCCAGAAAATCATAAATATCAGAACTAAATTTATTTTATAGATTTTTCGAATGAATAGGGTTTGAGAACTAGATTAATTTTGAGAACAGGGAAGGGTGAGTTCACGCGAAATGTTTTTTAACTGTAGGCAAAATTTGTCGCGAAACATCAATGTGTCTGTTAACAGCTTTATTTCATAGGCTAACAGAATAAAAGGCTTCTATTATTTTTCGGGTGGAATAATTTTTAACTTTTTCAATTACTTTTGCATTAGTTACCTCAAATGAGTGATTATTGGAGCTGGAATGTTACTACACTGAGGAAAGACTATATCCAGTTCTTAAATTTCACCTGTGTCCATCGATTCTAGCTTTTAAAGTTTGAGCGGTTTCTTAAATATGGCACGCACCGCAATCCTTACAATTTAGCCTATAAACGATTTCTCTCATTTCACCAAGGTTAGCTTTAGTCCTTTAGCTTACACAAGTTTGCTTTTAAAGTGTTGGCCGCTTTGCTGGCTAGCGTAATGTTGAAGGGCTTCAGGAGATGTCATATCCTTTCGGAAGTCCCCTTCAAGTACAGGGTACCCCAAGGGCTGATATACAGGGTACCCCAAAAATATGTATACATTATTTTGGATGTTTATCACTCTTCGTTAACGTAAGTGCAAAAATCTTATTGATATCTATATCTTCGGAGTTAAACTTCTCATTCAGTTCAGTTGTGGAATATTACTTTTATACAGATTTTAGTTGTTGCACAATATGCATTGCAGTCCGAACAACCAATTTGACTCTTGCACGGAGAAATAGAAATATTACTGCTGCAAAAAAAAAAACTTATCTGGAAATTTGGCTTAAATAGTGAAAACAAACGTTAATAATTAAAAATTAATAACTGAATCAAATATTAAAGAATAACAAACACTTTATTTTTGCATAATTTTCTACCTATTCAAAATGTTCTCAATTTTTTTTATGAGCAATATTGGGATTTTTCTCTCATTTTCTTCATCACTTTTCTAATAAGTTCGTCCATCAAAGGTTAGTTGAATAATTCTTATAATTTGCGCTAGGTTTTTTGATTCAAAGAATGTGTCCACAGCGAAGGATCGTTGTTATCTCGTTAGCTACGCGGCCAAAATCTAAAGTTCATTTGATTTGCTTTTAGGTGAAAAATATTTTTGAAATGAAAGTATTATTCATATTTAATAACTGCATGGTTGTAGGTATAATACTCTATAACTTTTTAATTTTTAACAGGCTAGTCTTGAAGGATTTTTGTACTTACGTTAACGAATGAGTAATAATTATTCAAAACAGTGTATACATTTTTTTGAGCAATGTTGTATACCTTTGTTGTTGGAGTTGATTTTAGGATTTCGGTCACTGGCTGCCTCAGTTGTCCTAGGACGACTTTCGTTACAGGGCGGATTTTATGCATTTCTTCTGGTAATATTATTCGTTTCTAATATTTTTGATACGTTTTTAGTTTTTCTTTCTTATTTTCTTCACTGCGGACGTTGGTTTCCCTCCAGTACGAGGAATTGACGACACTTCTTTTTTGACTTTAGGGATGGTAGCTGTGGTAATCCGGGTATTTATTTCTGTTTGTGCTCTTCCTGAAAATAGAGAATACTAGCTCAACCGTCTCTATCTTCGTATAAGGAGCTCTAAATACGACAGGGAATGTTAGTGCGCCATTTCATAGGTAAACTGATATTAAATTACAAACGTTGATGTGATTTAGGAAGCCGTTCACGTTTTCTTTCGGGATTGCAGTTATTGTGTCGTCAACGTATCTTTTCCAGAATAGGAATTAGCATGGAGCGTCGCTTGGTGCATTATCCTCGGCCTCGCACTTCGCTATCTCCGCGAGCGCGACGAAAATTGGTGACCCGATTGGGGCACTTTAGATTTACTAATAGAAGGAGTTATTTCTTTATAAGTGACTCGAATGTAGTCATAATTTGACCACCTCCAGGATATCTTCTTTTTGAAGAGAAGTCAGCAAAGCTTCGTTGTAATCACCAAATCGTCCAATATTTTCCGAAATTAAGCAAGATGTTAAAAGTCAATATGTTTCAGGTACGAGTTGTCCGAATTCTGTACTTATTTTGGACATAATGAGTATCTTTGCTATACGTAACAATGCTCGAGTGTGTGCTTTAGTGAGTCAGTTGCCGTGATCGGAAGCGCTGTTCTCCAGGCAGACGCATGATTACGACTAAGTTGGAGGGCGGAGTTAGAGGGCGTGCGCCAGGGCAAAGAAGACTACTGGCGCTCGAGTTACCGTTTGATGTTCTTAGCAACTCGCGGGGCACCCACGCTGAGGCAGAGCGCACTGAGCCACGACCCGCAAGCGTGGCCATTAAATTAGAGGCAACATTTATAATTTCCGTCGCAGTTGTCAGATGAAACGAACTGAAAAGACCGCAAAAGGGAGCATTTTTACTAAAGACGCCTCTGTAGCAGCGTTACAGGCAGCGCTGAGACCAGCCCAGAGGCTCGTGTGGAGACTGCTGCCCACACCGGGCCCCGTGTGCCTCATGTCGGGCAGCCGCTGTTTCAGTTCACGCAGACCTCGTCAGTCGAGTGTGCAGAATTTAAAGTTAGAACCTTAACTTCTGTTGATGTAGAAAATGAAAGTCAAGTTATTTGCAAGCACAAAAAGTAAGGCTTGGTAGCAAAAACTTTATAAAGCACACGATGCTAAATAAGATTTAATAACACTATCAGTCAGACGATGCTAAGTAACACTCTCAGTCTATCAGTCAGACGATGCTAAGTAACACTCTCAGCCTCGGCTGTAACCTCAATTCGACTACAGTCCAACTGCCGCAGAGGCAGAGCGACTTGAGGCGTTCCGAGTGGGCGACGGAGGACCTGCTTGACGTTCGCTCGGGGAAACAATGACGTGGGATGACGTGGGACTAGGGTGGCCTTGGGGCA
The DNA here is from genome assembly GCA_014899125.1 of Orchestia grillus. Taxonomy (NCBI): domain Eukaryota; kingdom Metazoa; phylum Arthropoda; class Malacostraca; order Amphipoda; family Talitridae; genus Orchestia; species Orchestia grillus. The sequence continues at coordinate 3,968 of VOMN01015637.1, read as the reverse complement.
CGTCAGCGCATGAAAAATTGCAGCTGCTGGGACACTTCTTTAGTGAAGGAAATAATAAAGATTATGCATGTGTAACACAGCAAAAGATGCTTGTCTGCATGAGCTGCCACGACCCAGAGTGAAGGCGCTCAAAGGAGGGCTGGCTACAGCCTACCACTGCCGGCGCTGAGCCATCTCGATAAGGCCTCCAATAGAGAGCAGAGCGCTCGCTCCAGTCGTCAACTGGAGCGTTTTGATCGTCCGAGGAGGAAGTTGTCCGCGTGGCATAGAGAGAAGGAAATTAGGGGCCATCTCGCCAGATATTGGAGGGTGCGAGAGAGCGCTGCCGCCCGTGCACACATGCCTCTTTGAGGCTTCCCGGCTGCGGAGGCCAGGCTCGCCCCTCCACTCTGTTTCGCCGGAAACACAAGCGTCACAGAAAATATTGCAGAGCTCATATTTCTGAGAATCAAGTTTCTTCGGCACAAAATCTACCAGGCATGTACATATATTCAATGAAGGTGGGAAGTTAGAGGTTCAAGGCTCAAAACACGGACTTACTGAAAAACTTTTGAATCCAACCCTGGTTGTCGGATCAGACGAGCCAAAGAAGCGTGAAGATAAAGGGAAGAATTGCTCGCCTCTTTTTTGGCAACTCACAATCACGCACAAGAAGTTCGAGTACAAAGTCTCAAGCGAGGTTTCGCCGCGCGGACAACTGACGCGTCCTCACCGCCGAGTTAGCAACTTCTGCCTCAGAGATCGAGACGTGGAGAAAGGGACAAATAAATCCCTGAGGCAAGCAACAAAGCAGCGGCTGGAGCGGGTGCGGGCGGCAGTGGAGATTAAGGGATCGCTGAGACGAAGGCAGTCGAGCGGACCTGAGTCTTCGCATTCGGCTCCTGTGGAGTAAATACTTCCACCGGTGCCATATTGGATTGTGTTCGACTGATTGCAGCTTCCAACGGTGCCATGTTGGATTGTGTTTGACTGATTGCAGCTTCCAACGGCGCCATGTTGGATTGTGTTCGACTGATTGTAGCTTCCAACAGCGCCATGTTGGATTGTGTTTGACTGATTGCAGCTTCCAACGGCGCCATGTTGAATTGTGTTCGACTGATTGTAGCTTCCAACGGCGCCAAGTTGGATTGTGTTCGACTGATTGCAGCTTCCAACGACGCCAAGTTGGATTGTGTTCGACTGATAGACCGCGACGACATCAAGTCGATCATCCATCGCTATGAGATTTTCGTGGCATGCTTTCACTCTTGTTTCCTTAAGTTTAAATGTGAAAAGAAACTCTGTTCACCCGTTTTACCATCTTACAAATGTAGAAGAGAGCAAGCAATACAGTAGATGCATGGCATCATTTTCCTTACGCTGTTTTATTGTAGTTGTCTGCTACCGGTCATCAAATTTGCTCTCCATCTTTGATTCTTTGCAGCTGAATGTTAGGAAAATAATAGACTCCCCTCTGGGTTACAGGCTCCCCTCAGGGTTACGGGCTCCCCACAGGGTCACAGGCTCCCCTCAGGGTCACAGGCTCCCCTCAGGGTCACAGGCTCCTCTCAGGGTCACAGGCTCCCCTTAGGATCATGGATTCCCCTCAGGGCCATCGTCAGAGTGTGGGAGTGTGAGGTCACCTCGAAAGAAATTTGGTGCTGCGTTTAATCGATGAGGAAACTTTCAGGACATCTAATTTCTTTTGGAAGTTAATTACTTATTCTTTATGGTGCCGTGAGCAGAATTTATTTGCAGGCAGAATTACACTGGAATTGTGCAGCACCTTTGTTATATGAGCCGGTGAGCAGTGATGTATTTTTATATTTTTAATGGTTTCTTTGTGGATTTTCTCTTCATTTATAATTGAACAATGAAACTGAACGGAATAGCTTCACTCCCATTTTGGGAGAAATTTCTGTATTGTTTGTTCAATTTTGGTGTTTAACAGCTTCATATCAATTTGCTCATTTGCTCATTGGCCATTTGTCAGTGCCCTTTCATTGGTCAGTGTCCTTTCATTGGTCAGTGTCCTTTCATTGGTCAGTGTCCTTCCATTGGTCAGTGTCCTTCCATTGGTCAGTGTCCTTTCATTGGTCAGTTTCGGTGGAAACTTTTAACGCAAACTTAACATTTGAAACATGGAATGTGGGACAAAATTGAGAGTAACGTAGGGGTGCGGTCACGGCACTCAAGCTGTGGTAGCGCATCATCTGAACTCAGGAAAGAAATGCCTTGCCTGCAGCACGCGTTCCTGGAAGCGGACATCTCCGGAAGAAATATATCCAGAAATGGTTATTTCTCGATGAGTTGTCTTTGAAAAAGTTTTCTCTTTGGAGTGCAAGTCGTGTATGGGGAATACCGGCCGGCCACACATACCGCCCAGTGTCTTGTACGATATCGTGCCGGTCCAGTTACGACTGGTGCACTGCTGGGCGGCGCCCTGTACAGCTGTTTAGTTACGACTGGTGCGCTACTGGGCGGCGCCCTGTACAGCTGTCCAGTTACGACTGGTGTGCTGCTGGGCGGCGCACTGTACAGCTGTCCAGTTACAACTAATGCACTGCTGGGCGGCGCCCTGTACAGCTGTCCAGTTACGACTGGTGCGCTGCTGGGCGGCGCCCTGTACAGCTGTCCAGTTACGACTGGTGCG
>VOMN01015636.1:0-12163 GCA_014899125.1 Orchestia grillus | reverse complement strand
TAAATGATGTAACACTTGTGGTAATAAATTGTTTCAATTGTTTCAAAAGAACGGAAAGAAGCATATAGAGCACGAAAGACGAAAGTCCCGAAGGCCTAGCTTATAGCTTAGGTAACCTGACAATGCCCCCCTGTGAACGCCAGTTTTAACTAACACCAGTAGCCGAAGCAAGCACTGATTAGGGCTTGAAGCGATATTATAGCTATCCTTGAAAATGTGTTTCTCCTTTAGAGGCCCAATATTACACGAAAAAGACAATAAAAGATGAGGAAAAGAACTGACGCTGAATTGCACAACCGCTTATCCTCTCCCCAAGCAGTGTAGAAATAAGAATAGCACATGCAGCTGCAACACCGGCGCCTGCATACTTAGAGTTTCCCGCAGCTTGCACCGCTAATCAGTGGTAGCTCACTGGAGATAACATTGAGTCTGTCGAGGGACAGCAGACGACATTACGCGAGTCCCTTACTTTAGTGAACATCAAGACACCAGCTATTGGAGCAGTAATAGTAGAAGCCGCAACAGTAGTGGCAGTAGTAGCAGTAGTACCAGCAGCAGTGTCAGACACAGCGGTAGTAAAATGATTAACAGCTGCCTCGTAACAACTAACAGCAGCAGCAGTTTTAGTACTAGTAATGAAAATCAGCGTTAGCAGACACCTTAGAAACCCCGCTAAGAAAAAATACGCTACGTATCAACTGGCAACCGGAGCTACTTTCAGTATTGGAAGAAGCTGCAGCCACAGCACTGACGAAAGACACACCAATAGCAGCAGCAACACTAACTAACAACACTTACCAAAAATGTTCCACCAGTAACAAAAGCACTAAGAAAAAATACCATAGCAGCAGCAGAAGCACTAACAAAAAATGTACCCGCAGTAGTAGCAGCAGAAGCACTAACAAAATAAAGCACCAGTAGCAGCAGCAGAAGCACTAACAAAAAATGCACCCGCGGTAGCAGCAGCAGAAGCACTAACAAAATAAAGCACCAGTAGCAGCAGCAGAAGCACAACAAAGTAATGCACCAGTAGCAGCAGCAGAAGCACTAACAAAGTAATGCNCAGTAGCAGCAGCAGAAGCACTAACAAAAAATGCACCCGCAGTAGCAAGAGCTTGTAAGATCAGCAGCAGCACACGAGATGATGTCTGCAGCCTGCCTGATGACAGTCCGGAACCGTTCCTGGAAAAGAAGATCCCGTTGTGTGTTCGACTTCTGGAGCACGGCGTCTGTCGGCAGTTTAGCAGCCACAATGCGTGAGATTTTCCCGAGTCTCTACACCGAGCTAAGAGTTAAAAGTTCTTAAGTTTCCCAACCGCAGCCCCTCGTATTTGTTGCTTCCTCATGCAAAAGAATCGAGTCTCACTTCGGAGCAGATGCAAAAATTCCGTGAGATGTAACGTGAACCGAGCCTTGGTGTTTGGGTCACCGTTATTTAATTGACGAACTTTCGGCCATGAGATCTCCTATTGACTCCACTTGGGTAAATTAGGTCAGTAAGAGGTCTGTGTATTTCACCTGGTGACCATTTCAGCAGAAATTCAGCAGAAATAAATTGAAACAAAAGCATGCCTGCACGAAATTCTCACGAAGATTGCCTGTAATGCACAGCAAATAAATAAGAAAAATCGTCATTTCGGTGTGTGAATCACACTCGAACCAATTGGGACCCCCTACTTCGTAACCGACTAAAAACGTGTGGCGCATTGCGATTGGCATTCGACTCAATAGACTGCCCATATTGACTAATTAGTTTAAAAGCTGTTTTTCATTTCAACCTCTAGGAAGGCCATGAGAGCCTCAAAGAGGGACAAAAGTAACGTGATCAAGATCTGAAGTTCTAAAGAACACACCAGTCTTAGTTACTAAATTTGCTGGAAAATTGAAGAAAATTACGAAGAGTGCATTTACATGTAGCAGCAGAGACTTAACCTGTCACTTTCTGGTACACATCGTAAAACCCTCAAGTTTCAAGTCCTCGTGTAACATTAATGTAAAGAATTGATCACCTGTCGGGCAAACAAGCGGGACCGCCACTAAACAAATGCATGTCACCTACGCGATGCTTGTGTTAAAGAGAAGAAGCCACCGCAGTATCACATACACAGCAGTGGCACATTGACTGCAATATGTTGCGGCCGTTACTAGGTTACTGTAACCTTCCTCCGTTACCCGTTATGGGACAGCCACCCGTGGCAGGAACATCAGCTGGCGCGCTCGACTCTTCCAGGTCCGCTAGCACAACCACCAACTGTAACAGTTCCATCTTGCTGAGCAGCCGCTGCGCCTTTATATGTAATTTTACAAACACGTGTGTCAAATTACACGCGGAACGATTTTATGGGATGTTAGTTCACGGGAAGAAGGGGATTTGATCTGAGGAGTAAATATTCAGATAAAATTTCTGTTTAATTCATTGAAGCTTAATTTGCTCAGATGAACATTCCTATCTGCAACGTGGACACAAGATGAAACTGCTCGGCAAGACGACCATTTACGACGATCAATTCATTCCTATTAGACAATAAACAACTCAACATCCACGAAATTAACGCTAAACATCGCAAGGGTTCTCCGATTTTGAGACGTGGCTTCCAACCAACGATCTACTCCAAACAGTACAAGCTGAGAGCCCAGCAATTACAGAAAGTCGCTTCAGGAAAGCAAGCAGCCTCTCTTGCCAAGACGTGTTCTGGAAGCGTGCGTCTCCGACACACTTGAAACTCGAAAACTAACAAAATATCAACACGACCACGACTAGTTGTAAACGCGTCGGGCAGTCGGTACCTTGTAATTAGAAGTTGCCTGCTTCCAACCAATAATAGCTAACTCCTAAAGTAGCTGGGAGACTGAATAAGCTGGGAGATTAAACAATACAGCTGAGAGAATAAGCAATGCATCTGGGATTATAGACGGACAATGCAGCTGGGAGACTAAAAAAGCATCTGGAAACTAAACAAAGCACCTGGAAGACTAAACAAAGCACCTGGAAGACTAAACAAAGCACTTGGGAGACTAAACAAAGCACTTGGGAGACTACACAAAGCAGCTGGGAGACTACACAAAGCAGCTGGGAAACTAAACAAAGCAGCTGGGAGGCTAAACAAAGCGGCTGGGAGACTAAACAAAGCGGCTGGGAGGCTAAATAAAGTAGCTGGGAGGCTAAATAAAGTAGCTGGGAGACTAAATAAAATAGCTGGGAGACTAACACATCAGCTAGGAGACGAACACAGCCAATCTCAATGGATATCATCGAAACGCTCGCGATGTTGCCTTCGAATAATTTGACATTTTGCTGCTTAGTTTCAAGTACAACGCAGTGACCGCAATGTCGAACTCCATAAATGGGAATGAACTGACGTAACGAGTTCGGTCATAAGTGAACTGCTTAAGTTTTCTTTCAAAATGCAATGAAACACAAAATAATTTTTTTTGTTCCATGGGAAGGGCAACGACAACTGACATAGCACGATCGAGTTCGACATCTTGCTTGCCAGTTTTAATGAAGCGCTTCTCGAAAATTTCTGCACTTTGCCTCGTCCTGCTGTGAAGAGTTTCAGATGCCGGTAAGATGGGTGCAAGAGCGTGAACTATTTTAATAATCCGTAAAGTGTGCATTTCCTATGGAGCACAATCGCTCTACGTGAGGTGTTAGAGGATGTGTAATTGATCTACCCGTCGTCCCACGGGGTGGCGCCGCTGGAAATGGTTCACATAACTGAGCGAAGGGGCTTCCAGCCACCATTGAACTGTGCGTAAATAATACAATGTTTTTTCATGGCCTTAACAGTTGCATCTCGTTACATTTTCCAGGCAAAACATCTGTCGTATTGAGCAAGGGTGTGCATCGGATGACCGAGTTCTTGTTCAGGTTTACACTCACGCGCTCGACGATCACACAAACGCTGCAAGTTTTGTGCAAATTGTATGAGAATGCGCAGCGTCTCGACCGACCATCGGCAACCAGTCGAGAATTTCTGAGGAAACAATTGCTGGTCGGACAGTGTCGCGACGAGATGCCAGACGCATTCCGAGATGGCCGCTGGTCACGACCCGAGGTGCCTGGTCCGGTGCATATTGGACACCAGAAATGCAGAGCGCCTCAGGCCTCCCAGAGATGGTCACATCGATCCAGATCAAGAAATTCCGTGTTTTCATAGTTAAAATAGCTGAGATTAAACTCGCACGCACCAGCAATTGAGGCTCTAGCTCAGTGTTTATTGCGCGAAGAATCAGATGTAGATTTTACGAGCAATGAAGAACAAGTTTAAATGTGACGTTTCCTGCGAAGAATTCCTCGTGGCCTTGAATATGACTATCATTTGGAGGTCATAGATCGAACCAAATACACTTTTCTCAACAAATATACGAGTTTTTCTTGCATCCTGATTCGTTATTGTGACACTAAACTTCCCTCTTTCAAACACCATAAGAAAGTCTTTAATATGTTCCGTTTGATGTCTGATTTACATAAATTAGTGTCAAGGTATTAGGAATATCTTCATAGCAATTGTACTATTATCCTCTACCCAGCAAGAACAAGTTCACTCGATTTTACCCACCTGGTATTTTTAATTTTTAACGAATAGATTTATAAAATCTTAGATTTAAAATAAAATTAGAACGAGTTTACTTGTCCGTCCTTGCCATCACTCTAGGCTCACGCCGACCATCTCTGAATGAGATCGTACATCTTGAGTGAACAAAAAACTCGTTTAAAATTACTATATGTCGACATGAAACTAGTAAATGTTAGGATCACATGAATTGGGGACTAAATAAAATGAAAAAAGCGAGTTGAAATTTGAGCTAGCTATATCGTATTAAAAGGTTGCAATTTTTATTGGAACTCGGATTTGCTGCGAGATGGTTGTTACCATAACTCATTCTTCATCGATCCAATAAATTAAATAACAAAAAATTTTAGATATTCGGTATCAACTGACTAGTGTCGTGGCACAAACGATGTAACTTACCTGAAAAGATAATAAATACATCACCTTCATATGAATAATGCCATTAAAACGAACTTATCGTTAGTCGAAGATCCCATTTTAGGTTTTATTTTCAGTTTTATTGGCTGGAAAACGGTAACGGTAGCCTTACACGGCTCTTTTACGGGTCAGAAAAGCGCCAAGCTTATTCTGCAAACGCCGCCAGTTCTCACAGCCGAGCCTTGGCCACGTCGCTGAACGGCTCCCTTCCGCACGTACACCGACACCTAGAGGGAAGAGGCCAGGTGCCACACCTGGCCTCTTCCAGGGCTGCGTTAAAAATTGGGTGGGAGATGCTCGTTCTCTATCCAATATGATTTTAGACTCGTCACGTACGTCGCCAATTTGGCACGTACTTTTGTATCCTCCGTTAATTGATCGTCTCACCGCAACGTTCTTCTTCTCCACCAATCATGCCCTGATTGATTATTTTTCGAGCCCATCCACCGTGAGCGAGTAGTTCATGAGGCCTCTTCTACCCTGCCAGTCCGCAGGATTACGAGGTCACTTGAGCGAATATTACATAACGCTGAAATGAAATGGCAATCTTTGTTGTGATTATGCCAATAGTGTCATAAGTATTCCCAGAAAAGTTCGAAGAAGAAGTCACGACAAACTTTCATGTTACAGATGTATTTGTACATGCCAATGAAAAGTGACCCAGTCATATAATAATTTTAACTAACTCAAATAGTAGTTAACCTATAGATATGTACAGGTATATTTCGTTACTAAGTCAAATGATAAACTCGCATGTCCTTTACTTGGATCCCATTTCCCGATAAGAAGTAGGATCCATGATCCCATTTCCCCATTAAAGGATACACAGCATGAATAAATGTCGCAACCAACGATCACACAATTTAAAAGCTTAAGCCTCTAATACCTAGTACAGCTTCACCGCACAAGCCTCCCAACTCAGCCGGCACCCGCTGCGTTTAATCAATGGTAGCTTTCATGCAGTCAGCTACGGAAGTCGAGCTGATATTTTAGGTTATTTTAGGCTGCCCTAATAAAGTTCTTCGCATCAAAAGGGCTCCTATTAACCCTACATTCCTCTGGCTGATTACAAATAACGTTTAACCTTGAGTGAGCCTAATACCTGTCTATCTCACACGGCTGTTCTTAATTGAAACTTGATAAACGCGACGTAGTCTAAGGAAACTCACGAGAAAACGAAGACAGGCGGCACTCACAATTGCTACAGTATCAATCACACAGGAACAGACGTGAGCACAAGCGAATGCCACCGTTATAAAAGGTTAACCAACTCCAACTACTTGCACAAGTAGAAAGCGATGAAATGAAGTACTAAGGGATTCATTTCGACAGAATGAACTTTCTTTACGATCCCCTGGAGAATTTTTTCAGATCGCACATTACACTCGGAGCTCCGCTGACGTTGACTGGGCTGAATTAGGGGGCACTGACATCTGAACAGATTTCACTCCCGAGGCTCCGTCTTGCGAGACTGTACATTTCATGGAACTTGGCTCCTACACCACGGCCAAGACGCCGGGCTCGGGTCACGAGGAGGAGCTGAAGTCACAAACTCGATAGATATTCTCAACTCTTTGAGATGTGATAATTGATATTTCTGTATGGGCTTCAATTTCAAATTGTTAGTTTTCTAGCCTTTTTTCTCCATTTCGTAACGAGTATGTATAGAATTCCACCAACATAATTTGGTCATTAATATATATAAATATATCATCGTAAGAAATTCCAGCGATCCACAGTTCATAAGTTCTTCACATATCACGCTCAAAGTCTGCCATTTCAAAAAGATTTCTCCTGCTTTACAGAAGACGAACAGCGTCATCCCTCAGGTTGATAAAACCATGCAGAGTACTCTTCATTTATGCCTCATTCATATTACACGGTACTAATACTTAAGACCTCCGACACCCAGAACAAAAAAAACTACAAAAAATTCGTTGCAGGCGATAACTGTGCCCTTAACTGGTACGAATCGTAACTTATCACAGGAAAAACACAGTGAAATGAGGTCAGTGACGTGAGGGGCGTTGAACACGTCCCAAGCGGCAGCGTTGCACAGCTCGTGTACAGCAGTCCACAGGCACCGGGCACTCGTACTTCCATGTGTCTCGTTACCGTTAGCTGCGTGCCTGCCACAGCGCCGCCCGCATGCGCTGACGGACCAGGCATGCCCTGGTGTACGTCCAGACTTCAAAATTGTTTTTCAAATTTAAGAATTATTGGTAATTATCTTTCCCACTCTGAGCAAACACGTCCATTTAACAGGAGTACTTCCAGAACAGGAGTACTCGCACAACAGCAGTACCCGCACAACAGGAGTACCCGCACAACAGCAGTACCCGCACAACAGCAGTACCCGCACAACAGCAGTACCAACAGGGCAAAAGTACCTGGCAAAGGTATCCACTGAGTAAACATACCTACCTAAAACATGGTACCTATCTACGTACCTAATGTACCAGCTTAATATTCATAAAATGATGCAAAAGAGTACGAAAAGATAGTGAACGAACACGAAAAGATAATTATACAAGGTGCGATACCAGAACGAGGCACTTCTTTGCACAAAAATTATGACAATTGCATTGAACTTTGAATGTTAATTAGGGCAAAGATTTCTGTATATCATAGAACTATTAAATAGTTTTAATATTCTTGCATCGTATGGTTACTGTATTTAAAGGACTTCATTACCGATCAGTAATAATAATCGAGCAAAATTAGAAATTTACAGCAATGCAACAATTCTTCATCTAGTAATAATACTAAAGGGTCTAACCAAAATATGCTTCCATTGATGAATTTGCACTTCCACACCTGAAAAGATATACCATGTAACGAATGTAGCTCAAGACTCGCGCAGTAGCCTCAAATTAAAACAGCCCAGCCTCAATCTCTTCCAATTCAGGAAGTAAACGTGTGTGCGCCAGGAATTTTGCCGGTCATTGAGCGCTTACTTGCCCATTATTTGGCGTAGCACGGACTTGGACTTCTCATGATGGGACAATACCGTTTTCTGTCCAGAAATCTGTGCGAGCACCAGCGTGTAGCGTTCACCCGCTGTGATGCAATGTCAGTCGAACGTGGGAAAAAGAACCGCTACACCAAGTCGCTTCCTTCCACATAACGGCGACGCGCTGAGCAACAGGCACAACTTTTTGTGTGCACAAGGCCGTCAGCATCCGAGTCTACTCAGGTCCAGACAAACATGGGAGCCCCTAGAATTCCATGATCGCATGTGTCGCTCGCGCTAACTGGAAGTGGAGCTAAAAGCGTTTTTGAGGATGTAAGTGGGGCTCTCATGATATTAAATGCGTTCCATGAGAGACGTGATTATTTCACTGTTGTAACTACCCAGAAAATTGTATCTAGGAATCGGTGGCAGTACGCATTCGCTTTGCGGAATAAATAAAAAAGGGATAAAACTCAAAGGCCGAGCCGTAAGAACAAGTCTAGGTACTCATGCGGAAGGTCATTCGGATGATATAGCGGCAGACCCTGGGAGAGAGAAAAAGATCGTGTGATAAGAGAGCGCTCAAAACAGGCAAAGTAAACCCACGGTAGACTTCCCTATTTCTTTAAGACATGGTGGCCTGCAGCCTCACTGGACGAGCGGGAAGGTCCCCAGATATGTGATGAGACACTTCTTCTGTATTAGTTTCGAAGAATGAAGCAAGACTGTCCAAAATATCGCTTAACTGCAGGAAACCAATAAGGGCATCTGAAAAACTTCGAAATTTTGTTTCTCACGACGTACTTTAGGCGACGATTCTACTCAATCATATAAATATCAGTCTTCATGATCGAGAAAGAGCCCATCTACAATGTCAGAAATTTTAAACTGCTGCTGCGTAACAATTGTCTGCATCGATGTTGCCCTTCGCTTATTACATTGGCGACAGTGACGTTTCTCACGATATTTCTTCACTAGTATTTACAGTACAACTAACAACCGTAGTAAAAAACTGAGTATGATTTAGACTATATTACATCATAAATTTCATGAAGTGTAATTCACCAACTTTGCAAGCGCTTAGGTAGGTTTTCTCCGCCTCGAAAAACGAGAAACAACACAATGTGAATGAAAGAGAAGAATGTATGGCGTTCAGTTGGACACAACTCGCCCGGCGGAGCGAGCAAGCAAGTTTAGCCTTTGAAGGCTGGTTAACTGCTTCTAGGAAGAGCGCCCACGCCACTGCCAGAATTTAAGCACCATTGGCCATAAGCAATCGAGGCAACGGGATGCCGGTGTGAGTCATGGCTTTGACAAGATCACTGCAACTTCGTTTAAAGCAAATACTTACTGGTCGTTTATCTTGCTAATTATTCATTGCAAGAAAATTTTACAATTCTCCCGCTGGATTTATAGTTTCATTACCCATGCTTTCGATCTTCTTTGTGAAGGGGGTTTCAAGGGATGGAGTCCGGTGAAACTTTCGAAATATGTAAATGATGCATAGGGGAAACCAGTTAAAACTGAGAATTTTGAAAAATTGCGCATTTACATAAATATCGGGAATATACTAAGTAGATAATTTCACCCTTCAATTTCGTAGAGATTTATTTATTTCTGGTTAATTCTGGGGAGGGAATTAAATAGGCCTATAAAAAGTATTTTCGTTACATGAAGTGTAAAATGATTCAAGGAATCTTTTGGGTCTAGTGGAAGAATTTGTTGTCGAAAGTTTAAGGTTTCCAAAATTCACGGGTCACCTGCTTGCTGCACCTGTTGATTAACCAGTGAAGTGGTTTATTTTGTTTTTAGGTAGTGTTTGTGTTGCGAAATTTCTTGAAACGCTGAGACTCTATACATTTATATAATATTCAAACTCTGATCATCTTGATCGCTCGTCATCTTGTTTTTTGTTTGTAACCGTGCACACTCTTCGGTAATAACAGAGGGTAGAAATTCAATACTCAACCCTCAGAAGCTAAATAAAGGTTTTCCCGTCGTATCACGGACCAAAGTTAATGAATTATTTTCTTTCGCTTTGGCTATTTGTTAAGAAATAACGAAGAATTTAGAGGCACATACGGGACTTTTGATAAACTCAAAATGTGAGAACTTTTGAAGGAATTTTGGACGTCATCATGGATACGAGATTGGTACATGGGTCCAGTTTTCATATTGTTTTTCTTGGCATCTTTCGAGAGCTCACAGCGTACGGACAGGAAAAATGACGCTTCCCTAACTCATCTGAGATCCTATCTTGCACCAAAAATGAATACATGAAGAAAACTGAAGCCATCGAGCAGACAAAAATAATGGAAAAATAAACTCCAAATAGAGAGGACTGATTCGGGATAAGCAAAGTAAATCATTATAAGCACCAGCCTTAGTTTAACTGGCTAATGAAATGAACTACATCCTACTGGATTTATTTCAAAGAGGTAAACAGGTAATGAAAACCGAAGACCTCGAACCAAGAAAATTGAATACGAAATTATTTAGCAGATCTTCCGAGGTTTAGACATCAAATGTTTGAAAGTGCTCATACCATTTGGATTTGAAAAATTTAAAAAGTAATTCCAGAAAAATGAAATGACGAAACAAGCAGCAGAGAATTAAAAATGAAATATCGATAGAAATAACTCGGCGTTTCCTGGCATGTGTACAAAACCAACCTTGGAAAAAAAACATGCAAGCAGCCAAGAATCGAAATCATTTCGTGATAGAGAAGATCCAACGGGCCACAGGTGGTGTAGCTTGATACTGAAACTATGATCATTTTACAACCTATTTTTCATGTAATCGTGTCCATTCTTCAGTAATAACATACTACAGAAATTCAAACCTACTTCTCGGTAATAGAATAGAAATTTTTCCTCCTTATCATGGTTACGATTCACTGGGACAAAAATTGAATTTTTTTTTTAGTTTCGGAAGTATTTGTTATTACATAGTTAAGAATCATAAAAGTCTTAAATGGGAGTTCAAACAAAATAGTGACCCAGCGGGATATACGAGTGGTCTAATATACGACTGAAAGTCTACGTTAGGTTATTTGTTGGAAGCACCCTCGCCTCAGCAAATGTGATCCAAAAAGAGGAAGAGAAAGGATAATTTAGTATGGACTTTAGAAAACGTGGAATCTGTGCACAGTGTGTTACCCCACAGGATCCCCTGCACATAGAAATAACAAGTTAAAAATCAGGAGGACGAAAAGACAAAGAAAAAGAGCAGAAGGCACGAATATTGAAGATAGGAAACTAGACACGAAAGATAAAAGTCCCAAAGACCTATCTATATTTGAGGTAACCTAATAGTGTCCTCCTGGAGTCGCCAGCCTCCATAGCACAAGGTAGGCAAAGCTAACTGACCTCACCTTGTTGTTCACCCTAAGCCGGGCCTAAGGGGACCCCAAAAGTCTGCAATGCTTGTTGGCGCGGCGCGAAGTATTTAGCCATTACGTCGCAATCGGTACCGTGCAGCCGAGCTCTAATACAAGTCCACACCTCACTTGATACTTTCTATTTTCCCGTAATCGCTCTAACAAAATGTTTGAGGGCGGATGAGCAGATCAATGACATTAAAAACCCACTGCAAAAAATAATCATTAGCGGCAAATTTTACGTTATTTTGTGAATTAAACTTGTCACGTGTTAATATGAGTTATCAACCAACAGTGAACTAACAGATCAATTGAGGGCTAATAAGTTACACTGATGCAAATGCAGTAATTTGCAGCAATGCAATTGGAGTAATTTGTAGTAATGTAATTGGAGTAATTTACAGTAATGCAATTGTAATCATTTACACAGTAATGTAATTACCGAGTGATCAGCCACAGGCTTATCGTCCCCTCACTGAGGCTGACGCCACCTCTCGTCACAAAACGGAGGGGGGGGGGAGGAAGGGGGCAATGGAGACGCAGCTTGAGGGACGCCCTACAGGGTGCTAACGCCGCTTGTTATTGAGCAGGACGGCATGTTACGTTGGAGGGCTGCTCGGAGCTCGTAACAAATTAAGAGTGGAATTCATCAACGTAAAATGCATTTGTTACTTAGGAATTACGTGTGTAATTATGTGTAAGTTATGATAATGCAATTTATAAATTCCATTCGTAATTCATACTTTATACTAGACCACACGTGACCCGTTGGGTCAAATATATATATATATATGTAATCTGCTTTTGGGAATTCCGCCCTGAATGAAGAACTACGTG
>VOMN01015635.1:0-38223 GCA_014899125.1 Orchestia grillus | reverse complement strand
CGTTCAAATTAAAATGATTTTAAGATCTCTGTTCTCCATTACCTTCGTATTATGTTAACATATAACATCTTCAATGTGATAAAAAGTCTGCTAGAACTTCATCATCTTCACTTCCTAAGAAGATGCAAGTTCTTGCTGACATCCCAAAGAAGTCTGCCCCGATGTCTGATGGTGGCCAAAATAACAAAATGCCCAAGAAATTGGCAAAGGTAAGGCTTATGAAATTCATGAAATGCCCGTCCTGCTGTGATCAAAATTAGTTTGTGTTGAAGGCCGATAGACTTCACTTGCTCTGACTTTGTAGACTTTTCATGTTATTTATTGAAAGCAAGGTATGAAATTATCTATATTTTATTGATATAGAATATTAAGAAATAACATCCTTGATGTTGCTCCATAAGTGATTGGTCACTCTGCTTGACAGTTGCTCTCAAATGCTTATTATCAGAGAGCTTGGCCATGGTTTACCATCTTCATCACCACTTCAAAATTTTTGATGTTATCTATGTACTTATCATTTGTGGAGTCATTTCTTGATGTCATGGTCTATTATGTTTGCAGTTGTTTCTGAAACATGAGAAACTTTAATTATTACAAGAAAAGTAAAAGAGTCCTATTTTTAATGTTGAAAGTTATGAGCTTAATTGCTTTAATAATGTTTCCTGGAAGAGTTAGAAAATTATTTTATGTTAGGTATGTATGTTGAGAAAATTCCATCAAAATACCGTGATCAAATATAATTTCAAATCATCATTTCTGTACTCTACTCTTTGATAACATCACAGAAACAGCCAGCTAGATCTTCCTCAACATCTCCACACCCTAAGAAGAGGCAAGTTCTATCTGACATTCCACAGAAGTCTGACCCAACTGCTGGGGAGCCAAACAACAAAACTCCCAAGAAATTGGCAAAGGTAAGGTTTAAATAATTCTTTAAAAGCTTTCCTTCTTGTGGTCTAATGGTTTTGTTGAGAGCTGATACTCATCAATTGTTCTCACATTTTTGACGTTCCATATCTTTTGTTGACTATTGAAATTTTTCTGCATTCTATTCTAATGGAATATAAACAAAAACCATCTTCAATGCGATTTCTAGCATTTATGTGGCCAAAGTTAGAACAAGGCTTGTGCACTGTACAAGAGTACAACTTGATGTATTAAAAGCCAAGTGGAACCCTCCTACTATTTTATTTTTTATATCTCAATTTTAGTCTGATGGGAATTAACAGTTCAATTTTTCCTTCTTTCAACAAATTTGATTTAATTGATGTATGTAAAAAATTATTATCAATAAGTATATTTTCTGAGTCCAGATTATACATGGACATATTTTAATTAGCTTTTAGCTTTCCTCATTCTTCTGCATATTCTTCTTTCCTACAGTTTGATTGAAAAAATTTGCAGCTCTTGAAATAAACACTAAATTTGAGCTTATATCTATCACCAAAGTACCGTTGAATAATGCATCTGCAACAATTTCTCTCGGGTAATGAAAGCTTTTTAAATAATTCATAAAGTTCTAAAATTGAAATACCTGCTTTCCAGAGCATTGAATGATGGGTTTTCAATTAGTATTTGCAAAGTTTATTTTTCACAGGTCTTTAATGAACATATTTTCTGAGTATTTTCACCACACTTCACAATGAGCTCAGCTCTGCAGATGCTTTAGAAAAGTTTTGGTGCAGTAAGTGACACTGCTAGAGTGGCTAAAAATGACTATTACAATGGGCCCTGTGAGCAGCCTTATAAGTAACTTGGAAACAAAATAACAGTCTAGTTATCATTGTCAGTTTTACTCCTCAATGGTATCATTGGAAGGAAATTATAAGAAGCCAAGTAACAAAACCACACAGCTTAAATAATATCCTAATTGCAGTGCTTGCTCAAGGTACCACAAACACAAAATTGTGAGTAGCCAAGTTATAAAATAACACAGCTTAGCAACCGTTACTATTGTTGTATTCTTTGTTGTTATCACAGAAAAAGTCCACTGAAACCTCTACTTCTCCACACCCTAAGAAGAGGCGAGTTCTTGCTGACACTCCACAGAAGTCTGACATAACCTCTAATGGCCAAAAGGATAGCAAAACTCCCAAGAAATTGGCAAAGGTAAGACTTGTCCAATTCTTAGAGTATAGTAGTCCACTTCTTAGTATAGTAGTAAGGGGACAGAACCTACTACGAAAAAGAAATTTCTGTGAAATTTTTCAATTTCCCACGAGAGAACTAGAAGTTACAATTAACCATATTGCAACTTCCTTAAAAAGTCTCAATTAGCCATTGTTTTATGTTGGACTGTGCGTCTGCTGTTATCCCAATCATCTTCTGATTGACACCAAGCGTGAGAGATGCCTTCTCCTTTTATTCTCTCTGAGAGCCTCAGTGCCTCTGTCAAGGCCCTACCCATATTAGCTCAAGAGAGAGCAAAGATGAAGTCCTACTGGAACGACCAGAGCCTGAGTTAGTTCCTAGAACTCTTTCAGCGCCACTCTCTTTATCTAGCATCTTTTCTGCAATCACCATCTTCACACACAGGGGAAGACAGGAACTATTTTAGTTCTTGATAGGATGTGTTTAATCTGGGAAGGTAAAAACTATGATTGATTAGCAGATTTCCCATGTGCACGCTATAGACACCCTGAATTATGAGGTAATAAGTAACCTAGAAACCAAGTAAGACACTCCAGTGTTCAGTTCTACTCTGATAGTATCACAAAAATAAGATTATAAGTACTTACCCAAGCAACAAAATTGGACAACTTGCCATTATCATTGCTGTACTCTTTGATGGCTCCACAGAAAAGGTCTGCTGAAGCCTCAGTGTCTCCACACCCAAAGAAGAGAAGGGTTCTAGCTGCCACTCCACATAAGTCTCACCCAACTGCCAATGACCAAAATAACACTACTCCCAAGAAATTGGCAGAGGTAAGGGTTATGAAATTCGTGAAATGCTTATTACGTTGTGATCAAATTGTTTGGTTGAGAGTTTATTGACATCAATTGTTCTCACATCATTATCTTTTCTTATGAGTTATTGACTGCAATTGGTCTATTTACTGTCTTATCGTTTTTGCATAATGGTAATATCCATTTTTTGTCATTTTTTTGCTGATACATAATACTTTTCTGCCCAAGAGGTGGTGTAATGGAGATAACCATATAAATGTATAAGCACATGTTGTAATTTACTTTCTGTGTGGGATTTTTTCCAGGTCTTCTCTGTTGATGTCAGGGGCATCAATAAGTCTACATGCCATGCTACTCTGGTCAAGTATTTTGGAAAATTTGGTGAGGTTACTCGAGTACATCTTCATGGCGTGACATCTATGTTTGGGTCTCATGGAGGTCGTGGGTCTGTCACGTTTTCAACCAAGGAAGCTGCTGATGCAGTCTTGGCCCAGACTCATCTTGTAAGTGTTGTAATATTATAGTTTTAAATTGGACTCTTGGAAATAGAATTGTGACATTGAAAGCTCAAAATCTTTTGTGATAACCTACCATGAGAGATAATGCATTGTTGAACTTACAGTTTAGGTTGAAAGCTAAGGTTTTATTGGTGTTAGTTTCACAGCTATGTAGTGCTCTACAGCTAAGTAAGTGAAAATTACCTCTTCATAAGTGTAACTATTTACGAACATCAAGTTTTTCAAATCATTATGTGAGGTAGAGGCACTATGATGCTAGTTTTAATGTTGCGCAAAAGTTACTACAGTTGAAAATATTCTCTGAAGATTGAATAAGGAAATTAGTTGTAACCTGAGCAGAGTTGATTGCAAAGCTAAGAGAAACTGAGAACTCATTTTCATTGTACTGACAATACATCAAACATTAGGCACCAGTTTATGAATAGTTTCCACGTGGTGTTCTTGTTTCGTGGCATCCTCGTGAGGAATTACCAAAATGAAGAGTTTCCTCATCCTAAACCTCTACTCTGTGAAACTACTCTTGAGGGGGTTGGAGTCATGGTTTATTTGTGTGTGAGTAGAATCGTGTGTCAAAATTTGAGTTGAAGTAATTGATTAGGAACTTGTGCTGGAGATATTGGGACAGGGCTGTGGGCTTGCAGTCCTGTTTCTGTGTTAGATCGCTGGAGATGTTCAATAATTAAATATGCCTTGTATGTCTTGGTAGCAATTATGACTATCTCCAATTTGTCCGCCATACTTCAATATACAATATTGATTGCATAATTAGTTGTGGTATGTAATAAATAATATACCTTCGTAAGTTACTGTTGGAGTGTAGCTGTGCACAGTGGGAAGGCATCACACATGTAGGATGGCTGTTCCGATCCCTCACATCTGAGATCGAGTTAATGATTTCATATGATTATAGTCCTGTGTAATCTCTCAGTTTATTCTGTTCTAATCATTTCTTCGAACATTTTCATCCCTAAGAATTATTAGACCTGGATCCTATGACCTGAATTCATGTACTATGAATTTGTGTGTTGAATTCTTCCATAATTTCAGGTGGATGGACAGCAAGTTTCTGTACACGCCTCTGAATCTACGGTGAGTAACTCAGGGTGTTCCTTCACTGCCAGCAGTCCAAATGTTCAGTTCTTTATTAGCCATACATTCTATTAAATTATACTGAATGTTTACACTTGATGCTGGCATTGATTGACTAAAATAGGTAAGAATCAGTCCAATAATGCTGGATCGACGAACAACATTGCACAAGTTAAGAAAACTTGAATTGTGTCTTACCCTAGAGGGAAATAAAACTGTAATTTTTCTTCGAATTGTCTGCTAAGATCAACTAAGTTGGGCATATTCAGACACCCGAGTAGTTCTGGGGTCCATTGGAATCAGTTCTGTTGATGCAAGTGTTGATAGTTTTCAATAGCTAGTCTCCACTGGTAAGTAGTTCTAGAGATGTTTTGAGAAGTAATGTATTGTGGGCACTGCATTGGGTGTCTTTGTTGGCTGTAGCGGGAACTCTTTCATTGTGAAAAGTGTCCTAAGTGACCCTCTACAAATTCAGCTTCAGTTATGATGGAAGTTAAGATGCAAATTCAATTTTAGTAAGCCTATCTAGTTCTCGTTTCTTTCTAAGTAATCTATTTAAATTGCATGTTATTTACCTTAGGTGAGCAAATATTTGTATAGGGAAGTTTGTCAGCAATATTATCTTTGGAGGGTAATGAGGGAAATGGGCTAGAAATGTTTAATGGTTGTTAAATGTATGATTTAAATTTAAAATTATCACTAACCTGAGCTGAAAAAATGCACATGTAAGCTTCAGTAAAATCTGAATGATTTGAAACACCCCATCTCTGGCCAACTTTAAACATAGAATATTGATATAATAGTACAATTTTTCACCATTAGTGAAAGGAAAACTTGCGATATCAATGTTCTATGACAATCAATTTTAAATTCTTTTTCTAATCTAAACTCGACTTCACAGAGGTCGCCATCTCGGGAGGAGTCGCCAGCGTCACGGCTATTCATCAGCGGCATCCCACAGAACGTCGGGAAGGAGTCTCTAGCGCAGTACTTCTCCCAGTTCGGCAACATCGAGGGCATCAATCTTCCTACCCATGTTAACGACCAGTCTGTCCACAAGGGCTTTGCCTTCCTTGAATTCAGTGACGAGCTGGCGGGAAAAGAAGCTCTGGCAGCACATCAACACAAGGTCAGTAGGTGTTTGTTGTAGCATTGCACACTGTGATCACCGTATTTCCACGAATGATAATCAAGCATAACGTAGACTCAAGTTTTAAGCATTTTAATACTTTTCATATGAATAAAAATTTGTTAGAGGAATTGTCCAGCCGTTGGTAATAAGTGGGGATGACATGTTTCATAAAGCGTTTCCACGTAATTGTATTTTCGTTACTCGTGTTATTTATGGAAGCATTTTAAAACGTTATTTCTATGATGTCGAGCTTGGTATGATATGCTTTTCTCCACTGCTAGACTGCTGCAGGGGCGCCTAGCTCCTGTACATGGTCACATTTGTTCACTGCATGATGTGTTTTTTCTCATTTTATGTAAATGAAACTTCAACTATTTTTATAGTGATGGCAAAGTGCAACTCCCAACCTCTTGCCACAATATAGCAACCAAATAAATTGAGTTTTATTCTAGCTTACTCACCAATGTAAGGTAGAAGTAGGCGTACCCTGACATCGCTTATTACACGATGCCTGCGCAGCGCAGGAAGGCAGCCACCTCCACCGGATGCGTCCAGAGCTGATAGATGGATGTAATGTTGTGTTGTTGTCTCAGTGCCGCCGGGTAGTTACAGTCTAAAAGAAGATGGGTTACTGTGTGGGGATGTACCTGGAAGTTGGGACTGAGGTGCGACTGAGGGGCATCCAGTCTGTGTCTGAATGTGTTGAGTGACGTATGGTGACCGCAGCAAAGTCGTTTAAGGTGTACTCTTTCCGACCTAGAGAGTTGTGTCCCTGTGCTGCTAATGTCAGGTGGATGGTTATTGAGTATTTTGTTTATGTCTGTTATGTCTAGTGCTTGTAGTGTCAATTGTGTGTGAATGTGTTTTATAATGCTGGTGTTGTCTACGGTTGGTGGTAAATTGTCAAGGATGGTAGAAAAATGTAAGATTGATGATGATGTTCACTGTGACATGTAATTTTTCAAGTCTTCAAATGGCTTCAAACTGCACATTGGAGGATAGTATCTCATACTTATGTTTTCTAATGAAAAATATGCCTATTTGATCATGCAGTGCTGTGCTGAGTTTGCGCAGACTTTATTTGCATCCACTACAGGGTACACTCTGCATTCTATCCAATTTTTCTTCTGCTCACAGCCCTCAGGGGTCATAGAATAGGCAGAAGAGTTAGGTTTGTCTATTCTATGCTATGGAGACTGGCGACCCAGGGGAACACTGTTAGGTTACCTCGGTTATAGATAGGGTTTCGGGACTTGTATCTTTCATGCCCACTTTGCTTCTTCCAATTTTCACACCTTTGCTATCTCTTTTTCGTCTTTTCTTACTCTTCCTTCTTAACTTACTGTTTCTATGCACAGGGAATCCGGTTTAAAACACACCTGTGCATAGATTCTACGTTTTCTACAGCATATGCTAGAACGTCCCTTCTTCTTTTCACTTTCTTTGTGTCACATTTCATGTGGGTAAGGGGCTTTAAACTAACAAATAATTTAATCTTCTACTCACAGTTGGAGGTGGATGGAACGGTCACCTTTTTACGTGTCTCTAAATTTAAGGTAAGCCGCAGTGTGTTAGACTTCCGAGCTGCTAGTTCTTTCTTTGTCCTCTTAATGCCCATTGTGTCTACTCTCGATGTATTTTTTAGTTAGACTTGTATCAGGTTATACCGAAAGTTCTGTCTATATTTTTGGTTGTAATTTTGGGGCATCATTACACCAATTTAATCCATCTAAATCATTTAAATATGACTGCTTTCAGATTGTGTAATTATTACTTAAATAAATAATTATTATTGATCCAAATGGGCACTCCAAGTCAAGAACACATTCGGCATGTTTCACTTTATGAATTTTAGAAACATTACAGCAAGTTCAGCAACAAAATCGCTCAAACACACTTATGAATATGATGTGGTGAATGAAAAGACGTGTAGGGGATGGTTTTCACGTTTCAAAAAGAATAACTTCAGTCGAAAGGATTACCCTAGAAAAGTAGATTCCAAAGAACAAGAAAAGGACGCTCCAAAAACAAGAAAAGGACACTCCCAAGAACAAGAAAAGGACACTCCAAAGAACTAGAAAGGACATTCCAAAGAACAATAAAAGGACGCTCCAAAGAACAATAAAAGGACACTCCAAAGAACAATAAAAGGACGCTCCAGAGAACAAGAAAAGAACTCTCAAAAGAACAAGAAAAGAACACTTAATTCTGAGGAGTTACAGTCTCATTGTTGAAACTCCAACCAGTGCAACTAGAGAACTTAGCTAGGAGTATAATGTGAGCAACATAACCATATGTTGTGAAATGAATAGACTTACTTAATAGACTTAATAGGGCCAATAATAGTTATTATAGAAATTACTGCAAAATCTGAAAGAAGACATAATATTTTAGTGAATTTGGTGGCTACAAATGTGTCATTTAGAATTCAAAGTGGTGTAACGATACCCTAAAATCATAATTCAAAAAGCAACAGAACTTTCGTTAAAACCTGATGGATAATCTAGAGCAGGCAAGGCTTTACAACATAGGAAGATAACTTCACTCTTCCTAATGAGTGCGTATGTTATACCTACTCTAGAACAGAACTTGTTTGATTTTGCGCGTCTCTAGATTATTAGGATTTTCTTAATATACAGGGTGACACAAAAAAAGAGGGAGGATGCATCACAACCCGGTTCTAAATACATCCTCCCTCTTTTTTTGTGTCACCCTGTACATTGTTTCTTAAATAATTTTTTCCTGTGAAATCCTGTGATTGCTGGGTTAACTATTAATATTTGAGGCACGAAAGTTCATTTAAAGTTCTTAGTTAATAATTATTCGTGCACCTAGAGTTGTATAGACTTGTTCTATAAGTTCTGAACTTAATTTGTTAATATACGTCGAAACCTTTCGTATGTGTGGGTACGTCACATAGGTTGAAATACATTACTCTAGTTTCTGAATCGATAGCTGAAATTTTTTCTGTCACTGGGTACAATACTTGATTGTGCGCAGGAACCAGTGCCGTCAAAGAATAAAATCAGAGGTTCGAAGCTGTTCGTTAGCGGCATTCCCAAGCAAGTTGGCATGGAGGCACTTCAGGAGCATTTCTCCCGCTTTGGCGAGCTCCAGAGCGTCATCCTCCCTAGGGATGCCGACGACAACTCTGTCCATAGGGGCTTTGCCTTCGTTGAGTTCGTGGAGTTCGTGGAGGACCTCGACAGAGAAATTGCACTGGAACCTAGTGAACACAAGGTGAGTGATTTTTGCTGACCAACACAGGCATGGATCGAGGGATGTCAGTGGGCCTGTGAGGTAGTTCAGCTCATTTGGTTTAAGTTAGGGTGCACGTAGGAACATCTCTGGCCTTATAAGTACAAATAAACGAGTGAGAAAAAGCTGGTAAATTTACTGGGAAGATCTATTTTTATACAAATATACAATGGGTGTCAGGACTAGTCATGGTAGTGTGTGCTGGATGAGGCGTGATATCAAACTCTCCCTCAACACGTTTCCTGTCACTAAGCAATTTTCCTAGGGTTAGAAATGCCCACCGGAGCGACAAATTACCATAAGAGCTCTAATATAGATCTTTTTCATGCCGTATATGGTCTGAGACTTTCCTACCACAAATTTGAATATTAATGCTTGCCTCCTACCTATTCTTGCGCGGCATGCAGCACGTACATGTCGCAGTATATCAGGCTGCTGCGCAATGCCCGTGCGGCGACAGCACCATACTAAATTATTCCCAGCGCTGTTATTTCCTATTGGATATCTATTGCATACTGATCTAGTAACTGCGTTTTAATTCTGTCTTTACTTTCAGCTTCAAGTGGACGGAGAGGTCTTCTCCATCTGGGTTTCCAGAAACAAGGTGAGTTGCAGCTGTTGCTTCGAAGTCAACTTCTTGTGAAAGAGCTGTGAGGCTCGTTTCGGTATGTAGTTAAAAAGTTTAACTCGCTCGCTATCGGTTTTGAAACTCAGTTCCAGCCCGACCCTGCATTGTTCACTCAGCGCACAACACATTTGTAGTTCTATTATTTTATGAGTCAAGTATTGCAATGAGAAAGATATAGTGCCATAATCATAGGTGAGCTTTGAGATGCTTCTATTTACGTAACCATGAAATTACAGCATCCCATACTCTTACTTCTATTCTTCAAACCTGAGGTATTGAATGCTCCTATCCTAGTGTTCTGTTCTAGAGTGCCTTATTCTGAAGCGCTCTTGTTCTAGAGTGCCTTATTCTTGAGCGCTCTTGTTCTAGAGTGCCTTATTCATGAGCGCTCTTGTTCTAGCTGATGTAAGAGTGAGGGGACTGTTCCAATAGATGATGAACACATCCGCTCTGGAAGGTTGCATCAGCTCCGGGCAGGCATTCGGGATTTCTGTCTTTCTTGCTCACTTTTTCTTTTTTCATGCCGTCTTTGCTATTTTTTTTCTCCATTTCTACCTCTTCCTTCTTGACATACTGTGTCTATAGGTAGGAAATCTTGTGTGGAAACACATCTGAGCATAGATTCTACGTTTTCTAAGTCCATACTAAATGCTCTTTGCTTTTAGCTCTCTTTGGATCACACGTCGTGTGGATAGGGAGCTCTAAACGAATAATCGAATCTTGGTAGGAGAGACCAACGAGATCTTGTCTAGAGCAAGGTTGGCATAAGTATCAAATGAAGTCATTGTGAATGTTTCTGATGCAAAATACTTGAGTGGCTAAATCGTGCAATGTGTAAGTTCTGCTTGTTCCTTTTTTTTACGTTGGTGGGATGGTCGTTTTTGTGAGGGGTCCAATAAGCCTCAAGGTGCGACACAGTGTTTTCTATGAAGGTCCTAATCCGACTTATGTTGCATTGGCCCACTTTCTTTATATTTGTGCTGGTTTGTGAGCGAGCTGAATGCTGTAGAAGCCTTGTTTATGAAAAAGTTCTCACCTAAACTTCTTCCTTGGCAGATATTTTGACGAACACGTGCTATATGCAGGTGTTTTGTAATTTTTCTGGTGTATTCGGAAATGGTCAGTTTATACTGGAAGAAGTCAGGGAAGAACGAGAATCTCCTCTCAAGCTTATTATTCAAACTCGAAAATTTGACCAATTTGCTAGCCCTAGGTTTAGAAATTTTGATGCCAAACGAGTTAACTCGCCCTTACCATAGAAGGGGTTAATGCGCTTTATGGAATGGTTACTGTCTCACAGGCACATCACTTGCAATAGCTCTTTAGCTTGCTAGTGAACGAAGAAACGTACGGTTTGATTTTACAAGCATTTGATGGTCATTCTTTGAAGTCCCTATAAGAGTTTGATGCTTTTATAATTACTTACCAAACGTTTGACTTTGTATGAACGAGTTTATTGGGCAAAATTATGTTTATTATTGTTACGGCATTGCTACGAAGTGGTAAGGATTATCGTGTATTGCTACGCGATTGAGGATCATTTAAGACGATTTAGAGATCCGAATCCCTAAAACTATGATGTACGCTACATGCCTCTACAACATCTCTGCGAGATAAAAACTAGGAAAGTATTTGTAATTTGTGCTCCGTATCAGTTCGTCCCTTCAGTGTATTTGTGTAGTTATCATTGAAGTTGCAGTAGTTGCGAATTTCGGTCGGTCACAATACGATATTTTTCCTGAAGCGACCGTCTGTGAGTGAGTTATGCACAATTAATGTTCCTTTAAAATTTGATATTTTTCAGAAATCAACTTCCAAGGCTGTTATAAATAAAGCCTCGGAGCTGTTTGTGGGTAAAATTCCCCAGCAATTCGGCAAAGAGGATCTTGAGAAGCACTTCTCCCAGTTTGGCAGCATCAAGCGCATCACTCTCCCAGTCAAGAAAGAAGACCCCGCTGTCCACAAAAGAATTGCTTTCATCGAGTTCACCGAGGAGCTGGCCAAGGAAAAGGCTCTGAAACGTAGTTATCACAAGGTGTGTGGGTTTGTATTGAAAAATCATGCAATTTTTATCATTTGTAATTTGATGATGACAATGTGGGAATGGGTGTAAGTATTGTATTTTATTGTGGTAAGGCCGTGCAAACGAAACTTTCATCTTCATTTCAATGGTGCTAAGGGTTTTTGATACATTCTGACTTCAATGCCTTTAGAATAAATGACCCACAACAGTGTTTTTTGAGTGTGTAGGAAGCTCTTCGGTAAATTAAAAAGAGTAGATGGGACAAGCTAAGAATACTCGTGTGTAGTGTGAGACGACTTGAACTTTTGTGCTGAACAAGAATGGGCAGAAATGCGCTTGAATTACATTGTGCACGTAAATTTTGCTATCTGAAGTCTACCTTGACTGTAGCTGACTTCGCCTCTAATTAGTTTTTGGTTTCCTTTCAGTTGAAGGTGAACGGAAAAAGCGTTTCCTTGTGCGTCAGGGATTCATCGGTAAGTCGGCCTTCTTCCAGGTAGCTCTCTGCACTCCTAGTTCTATTTTCTTTCCTCGTGTGATAGTGTGAGTTGTTCATTTTTTGAAGTGAGCAATCCGGGAATTGTTCGTGTAAAGTAGTAACCTGACTGGTATAAACTTAGCAAATTATCATTGCATATAATGTCATTTGCTTCAAGGATCACATTATAGTCTTGAACTCGGATTGTTTCGTTCAAAACTAGGGTCAATGTGTGCGCACGGCGCATAAAGTGTGAACGACTGCTTTCGTATTTTTTAGTAGTTTAAAGCAAAATTTGGTACTTTTAGGATAAAGGTGATTTCAAGTTGATCGCGAATCAACTAATACTGAACTTCAGGGTTGCACTGGAATTTTTGTATGTATCTACTTCATTCCTCCTATGATTTCATATTGTTGGTATTAAATTTATTGAGCGCTAGACAAAAAATTCACCTAAAATATCAGTGAGCTCATTACTTGAGTTTATAATATGTCATAATATCTAGCTGCAGTAGCAATATCTGATCCTTTTAGGAGGCATAAGATAGGGAATACCTTTATCAATTTCAAAAGGTTGACCGTTGGGTTTTCGATGCCTCACAGCTACTGACACGTGAGTTATGTGAGGTTTGAGCTTCCTTTTCCAAGGGAAGCACTCCGTGGTCACATGAAAATCAGAGCCTGAGCCGGGAGTCGAACCCTTACTTGCCAGCTGTGAGGCGATCACGTTATCCAGTATACCATGAAATTGGGTTTGATTAGTTAGGTTTGTCGCTGTCACGTTACTCCAGCTATAGATAAGGCTTCAGGACTTTTACGTTTCGTGCCCACTTTGTTGTTTTCAATTTTCCTACATTCACTCTTCTCTTCTCGTTTCTTTCTTCATTTGTAATTTTCTGTTTCTATGCGCATGGGATTCTGCATAGTAACATGCGTTGTGCATAGATTATTTATTTTCTATTGTCTGTACTAAATTGTTCTCTCTCTTCGCTCTCTTTAAATTGCATTTTATGTAGATAGAGAGCTTTAAACTACCACTTATAGATTTAGATGATTTGTAAGTTAAAACTTTATTGAGAATCTGATTTTCTCTAAGGCTCCAATCCCCGAGAAGAAACCGAAGCCATCTTTCAAGGTGTTCGTGGGCAAGATTCCTCAGGAAGTTTGCGAGAAGCGTCTTAAGGAACACTTCTCCCAGTTCGGTAGGATCAAGCGCATCGCTCTCCCTACCAAGAGAGACGACCCGACTACTCACAGAGGTGTTGCCTTCATCGAGTTCACCAACGAACTAGGCAAGGAAGAGGCTCTGGCCGCTTGTAACGACGAGGTCAGTCGGGTCCTGTAGCAATGTGATTACTTTGGTACTTATTGTAATTTATGCATAAAAATCCGATGGGATGTAATTCGTCTTATTCCGAGATACTCCTGTAAGAGAAATACTTTGTTTTCTAATCATTGTGTAACTGCCTTGGGGATGTATATGCAGTGGGAAAATTTACTCCATTTTAATGCTTATTGCATCACAAAGCTATCAGAATTACCTCGAGACCATTGGCGGCGAATGAAACGATGTGCCATAACATTTTTTCATGTTTCGTTTATAAAAATGCAACATTTCACACATCAGCAGTTGTGAAGGATAACTAATCGAAGATTCAAAACGACTCGGTTACCGCTATTGCGGAGTGGTGTAACAAAACTTAGACCAATAATTTTTCATTTCATTTGAATTTGACTATGAATCAAATTTTCATATTTGTGGTAAATAAAAAGAGGTAATGTAAAATTCCCTTTTGCGTAGCCACGAAGGCTACTGGGTCCAGCGCCTTTACCCATTTTCAGTAGCATTAAACGGGGCTGGGAATGATGAATATCACCCTCTGGACAGAGAGCTAGTCTGTCGCAGGCTTTACCCCTGTATCAGCTAGTAACCGTTTTACACTTTATTGGAGTAGGAAATCTAGTGCCAGGCGGACTCGAACTCGCGACTGCTCGACCCCCAGTCAAGCGTCGTACTCACTAGGCTACTCTGGCACCTATGAGGTATCTTCATCAGGCGATGTCTTTATCAGTGGTTTAGTGGCAGCACTGTAGTAATGTTGATTTAGATTAATATTTGCCTAAAGATCAGTTACGGTTAAATTTCGTAGAGCTTTTTGTCATTCGACAGGGTGTTTCATAAAATAACGGCAATACCCATGCCAAATTTGTGAAACCTTTCAATGGAATGTGAACCGGTGAGAACATATCAGTATTAGTACCCATACATAATAAAGGGGTATAAAGTGACTTATAGTAGCTGGTCATAGGTATGAAAGACTATTGCGTTCTTTGAGATTCCAAGGCTTCTTCAAAGCATGTGAAAAACCGCAAATTCTTCGTTTTATCTATTTAGAATACTCTACACTAAATGAAGAAGAGAAGCTGAAATGCCACGTTATCAACACGACCTCGAATTTTAGGATTAGCGTATAGTGTTAATTAATGTAGAAGAAATTAGGTTTTTGTGTTGCACAAAAACTGAAAAAGTGGAAAAGGCGGGCCAGAAAAATTCATTCTTCATGCAAAATTTTGTCATCTGAAACCCATGTTCCTGCAGCTAACCTCGCCTCTAATTGGATTTTACTTTATTTTCAGTTCGAGGTGAATGGAGAAAAGGTTTCTTTACGCGTCGAGGAATATTTGGTAAGTCCATACTGTTTTAGATATTTATATTAGCAGTTGTATTTTCTTGCGTATGTGATGTTGTGAGTAGCTTTTATTTGTCGCTTTGATGTTTGTCCCTCTAGATTTTTGTATATTTAAGCTCCACATTGCAAGCGAAATGTAAAACTTGAAATTTGTCGCGTGCATTATAATATTTTGCTGTTGTAAGAACCTACAGAACCTATAATGAAATTGTCCTTCGAATTTGATTTTCCTCAGGAATCGGCCCCCAAGAAAGTATTCAATCGTGATTTGGAGCTGTTCGTGCGCAAGATTCCTAAAGAAGTTGGCAAGGAAGAACTCGAGGAACACTTCTCCCAGTTCGGCAAGATCGAGTCCATCGTCCTCCCTGCCAAGGATGACGACCCAACTGCTCATAGAGGTTTTGCCTTCATCGAATTTGCTAACGGGCTGGCAAAGGAAGAAGCTTTGGCGGCTGGTGTACACGAGGTCAGTTGGTGACACTGTAACATTGATCGAATTATAAGCTTAGATAGAATTCTGAACAGCGATTAAATAAATATATGAAACATTTGAGGCTAAAAGAGTTTTACGTCTCGAATTAGGACATTATTGACTTTCTTCAGTTGTTTGCGTTTATTTCTCGATTGTACTGAACTGTGGGAATTCATTGTAAATTTCAATGAATTCCCCGGCTGAGATGTATGTCTTGGTGCGAGTTTCATGATCGAGAAACATAAGCCATTCTGTGAAGCAAAGACTGCATATTGCCCAATGAAGCCGTCGTCAGTTAGATTGTTTCAAATGTGATCTCTAGGAGTATATTACCTTGTATCTTGTTTAATTTTTATTTCCATTTGCAGCTTTACGCGGCCGGAAATTTAACGACCCTGCATGTCTCGGAAGGAAAGGTGAGAGTGCTTGGAATGTGTTGAGCTTGAGGTGGTGCCACGAAAGACAGTCTTACAGAGGTGATCATTTTATTGTACTCGTTCTTTTGATGACTTCACTAAGCGTGCATCTTGCTGACAAATTTATGAATTTGTTACTTTTCCGCGTAATCCATGGTTCTATTTTGTCGTAGGCTTGTCTCATCTAATATTTTGTTGGATTTTTTATTAATTTGATCAAATTTATTAACATACTAGTTGACCCGGCCGCCCAGAATGGCTGAACAAATGATGCTAATTTCATAGGCTGCCTTTTATTTACGGTAATTCTGATTTGAAATAATGCTATTTTCAGTATCACTGATACGGACTGCCTTATCTGATAGTCTCGCTTGAGTTTAGAAATACGAACCGGGAAATTTTCTCCTTTCTACATCCTCAACTTCACAAAGATACAAAGGGATGGAGTAAGCAAGCAAGGGGCTAATATTATACTTTGTAGTGGGATTTTCAGTAAAACTGGATTTTAATCTCTTTTTGTAGTTAGGGTAACATTTATTCTGGTGTTTTTTTTTTCAATAGCAATTTTTTTTTCATTTTCAAGACTGATACTTGTATCATATGAATAATCCACCTTCAATGCTCGACCATATTACAAGTTTTCTAATGTTGATTCTTCTATGTACTAGAAGTAACTGACCCTTGCGGTGAAGAGTGAATAGGATACCAAATTGTAAGGCACCTTATTACAATGTGGGATCCAAATTAAAAGAGTCGGTTGCTTCTGCGCCTTACAATTTGGTGTCCTATTTACTCATCAACGCAAGGGTCAGTTACTTCTGGGACACCCTGTACAAAGTGCTTGAGTAAGCCATTTCAAGTGTCCATTTTTTGTGACAAGATCGAATTTGTTGCTCTTCAATTTGCATGATTAGCATTGCTTGTGTTCTATAATTTTGTTGCTTGATATTGCTTTCAAACGATTGGATTTTGGTGCAGGTTATGCCGAAGGAGAAGCAGAATAAGACGAGTCAGCTCGCCGAAGAAGGAAAGGTGAGACTAATCCATGACTGTTTCCCAATGCAATTTGAGAACTCCAATATTTGAGCAATATTCAATTTACACGCTATTTTATCGTATGTATGGAATCTGGCGTGCATGTGCAAACACATTTTGATTTTAGTCGATGAACTTATACGAAACCTGATGAGAAGCGGTTTCGGAGACTACAGAACTCCAAGATTGTGTTACTGATTAGAAAGTACGTGCAGGTATAGTGCTACCTCTGACAAACTAAATTCACGTTTTCAAAGGACTATTCTGAACCTGAAATTTTCCCTGCTCGACGCATAGGGTCGCTCGCCCTGACTTTTGTGTTTGCTATAAAATTTCAGAAAGAACCGTCAGCACTGCCGCATTGTTTGGTCAGAATCTTGTTGCAAAAGGAGCGGGCACAGCGTAGGTTTCTTATTTATTAGAATAAGGGACTCTCAGGATCCATATTGTAGGGCAAAACAGCTTGTTTGACGTTTTTAGATTATTTCTCCTACGGGGGAGACAAAAACTTTTTCTTATTTCTTCCATTCCTTGCTTTGACGAATACTCGTATTAGTCACAATCATTGTAAACCGGTGTTAATGATAAGCAGGATCTCTCCTGAGCAGTTCACGTGGGTAGACACTCCAGAAATGCACATGAAAGGAAAAATCGCGAGAAATGAGGTATCTCGACCTCCATGGGACGAGCGCTTCTTGCTGAGACAAACCCCGAATTCGGCGCACCTATTTGGCCACAAATTCGACCGTGTATTTTAGTTTTAATTTTTTACTATCATCTGCGATGAATATCATAAAGATGACGCTAAAGCTTAAAGGAAAGAAGTACAAGATTTACGACTCTTGAGAGCTGATGTAGCTGGTATAACTGCGCACATGCGTGGTGGCGCTGTACGGCGCGCCTTTTGTGCAGCGTGATATGGTTGAGCAATTTTGTGAGATAAATTATTGAAATATCAATTAGATTTGGTTATTTCATTGGAACTCGGTTGAGCTTTCAACAATTGAGCTCTCGAGATATTTCCTCGTCCGTTATTCAGGCAAATTAGAAAAGGATTTCGTAATCATCCTGCATTTTTGAATGATAAATCAGCTATGTTTTTCCCCTTTCATTGAATTGACACCGAGTTGTGATTTGTGTTGTGGTACATGTGCTTGTTACGTATGAAACGTAGATAATTTTTCCTTTATATTTCGGCTACACAGATGTAAAACTCATGTACTTTGACTCTGAAATTGATGCATTAACTTTGTATAAAAAGCAGGATTACAGTGCCTGTGTATCGTACAGCGAGGATTATTTTTAGCGTAATTTCGTATTACAGTGGTCCGACAATTCGATGGTGGTCTTCGGTCTGGCGCCCTCTACCTCAGCTAAGACGCTGTCGCTGCACTTCGGCCGCTACGGCAAGGTGGTCAGTGTGAAGATCATCAAGAAGGAAGGCAAGCGCAACGTGGCCATCGTCACTTTCGAGCACGGAGGTGTCGAGGCTGCCCTCGAAGAGGATCATCAGGTATGTTCGAGAAACTATGGCTAGCGTTAAAGTCTCATGTAGCAATTTGTACAGAGTTCTTTTCTTGTAGAAATTCACTCTCAAGTTCCCATTGGCTCATGTTATCAGATCATTCTTAGCAGTATCAATATTTTCAATGATGAAAATAACTGGTAGAATCTTGTATCTAATTAAATTTAATGATTATAGAAGTTCTTTGCATCTAATCCACAACTTTTTAATATTATTTGAAAAATCCGGTTTTAAAAAAAAATATACATTAGTTTCAAATAGTTTTTGAGAGTTTAACTCTAGCAACTTCTTATGTAAATTGAGTTATAGATGGTAGTGGGAAGGTGCTAGGTCACAGAGGATTAGTCATTGACGCTGCAGCGCCCATGACTAATCTCAACTACCAATTCTCAACTCTATGAGTACCACTGCCGAGAGTGATGGGCATTAGAAATAATATTATTGAGTCTTGAATTGTTTCGTTCACAGCCATAGATAATAGGGTTAGGTAGGTTTGTCTATCTTATGCTATGGGGACTAGCATCCCCAGGGGAACATTGTTAGGTTACCTCAGCTTTAGCTAGGTCTTCCGGACTTCTGTCTTTTGTATTCACTTTCCATTTTCATGTTTTCTTCGGTGATAATTCTTGATGTTTTCTTCCTCTTCCTTCTTAATTTGCTGTTTTTATGCGCAGGGGATCTTGTGCGGGAACACACCTTATGCATAGATTCCCCATTCTCCAAGGCCATACTAAATAGTCTCTTCTCGTTCAATGCGAAATAGTCCGAGTTACTGAAGCGCTGCTCTTCTTACTAACTTCTTTCAGAACTAGAGTGAATGTGTGTGTAATGTGAATGACTTCTTTCGCAATATTTTGTTCATTTATAAAGAGGGGCCTTTTAGGGTTAAGTCCTAAATCTCAACTTCGTAATTATTCAACAAATTTACAACCCATCTTGTGGAAGTTCTTTTATTAGGACTCTTCAGAATGAGTTAAAATTTCTGGCTGCTTCATCTGCTGAGACCACTTTTGAGCTCATGAAGCATGAAGTAGGGTATGCTTCCATGCAATATGTCTTCAATTCTTCTTGTTTAAGGGCTATGATGAATTCAATTTTCAAGTAACTTATCCTGCGTGATAAAAAAATTTCAGGTTAAATATATGAAACAATAAAAGTATCAAAATAATACCATTGGGTTCTGTACTGTATAGGATGGTAAACTAACATTACAGTGAAAACCGTAAGTAATTTAGTGAGAGTACTCACGGAGGCACCAGCTACATGTCGGTCGGTATTGACAACACCTTGAGGGAGTAGAGTGCTTTTAGCCTTTTTGCCCCCAGTTCCACAGCCCTCCCGATGTTTAGTTCGAAGCGCTTCGCGATGTCCTTGCATACCTGTGCCAAAAGAGCTGAAGGCTGCCTTGATTGTGATTGTTTTGTGCTGAATCCATTCAAATATGTTGCAAGCAAATATTTTATTTACCCGTAAGTACATAAAAATATTTAGTAGTTAATAGCCAGCTTTGTCTGCCGAAATGACTTTTTATGGAAGAAGAAGCAGCAACACCTTTCTAAGGTCACATTTTCCGTGTAATTTTTTCGTCTTATTTATAAGCTAGGCCTTCGAAATTAATATGTATCACATTAATATGCGATACATATTAATTTCGTGTGAAGAATAGGTAATTTTCTCACCGACGTTGTGGAGTTGAGTGCTTTGTTAATTGCTAAAGGTGTAATACACGCGCTGAGTCAGTATTGAGTAGCCGCAATAGTTTTTTGGGCAGGCAATAGTGTCTTAGTCTATGAAACATTCATGTTCTCAAGACATTTTTGTTTTTGCAGATCGACAACTCAATCATCAACGTGGAAAAGGTAAGCGACGTGTGGTTAGGAAGTAAAATTTTTGTCGCTAATAGATTGAGTTATGAAAGGTTTAAATTGAGATGTTACAGGAAAATTTTTAGCGCCGGATTTCCATACGGCAGATCGGTTGTTAGTTTTCCCCACTACATGGTGTGAAGTTCCAAATGACGTACCTCACTATTATGGTTTTAGTATGTTCTTGCTTGAGATTAGGTAAGTGAGCTTTTCTTAGAACATAGATATCATGAAGCTTCAATAAAGCATAGAAATATAGCTTCTCTTGGAAATAGCCTGAAGTTGATGAGAAGATGAGTATTACGCAGACAATACGGCAGTATGTGATCCTACCTTGAGACTAAACTCATATTGACATTTCTGTAGGATGTATGAGTAGCTCCTTCGTTTTTCATTAGTTCCAGCGAAAAGAACAGGACCGAGGTATTGTCTAGCGACGTTCACTTTAAATACACGATTTTTTTATGAAGTAGAGGCTTTATTATTGGGGTTTTTAACGACTTTCCGCGTCTGTTCGTTGCAAGGGCGTTGTGGTTATTTTGTCTCTGTATTTATGATGTACAAGAACTCGAGTTACTTTCATCATTCAAGCTAGGAAAGTAGAACCCCCATTTCGAGTTTTTTTTGAGATAATGACAATGGGGCTCTTGTTGAGAAACGATAAAATATTTCTTTTCAAATTATACGTGAAATTACGTAAAACGTAATACTCGGTCTTGATAAAGTTTCGTTAATGACAGCGCTTCTGCATTACGGTCGTACGTTGTACTAATTGATGAGAGATTGTTGCAGCACGTTGGAGCACGTTATCCGTTTTTGCTGTCTATGTTGACATTTGTTTAATATATTACTGTGCTGCAGGTGAAATTTTCCGGCATCCCTCTGGACACTGGTGGAAGTCTCGATGGTACGCGAGACAGTGACGAGGAGAAGATGGATGTTGGACTTGGAGAAAGCGAAGAAGAGGATGATGAGGATTGTGATCAAAACGAAGAGGAGGATGGTGATGAAAGCGAAGGAGAGGATGGTGATCAAAGCAAAGAAGACGATGACGAGGAGGATGGTGATCAAAGCGAAGACTTAGAGGAGGATGCCGTGGACAGCGATGAGTAGAATGGTGAAAGAATGAAGCCAGTGAGATACATTCAGTTGATGCACTGCGTAACAATACATTTACAGCTATAATGTATGGTTGAACTGTGATAAAATCATATACATAGCTGAAATGTCAAATTTGTTTCCTTAAAATGAACAATACCTCTATACACATGCAACGTTACTTTAAATAACTGAGCTGCATACTTTATCGACTTGGGAAAATCGCGTCTCCGGTGGGCAAGGTAAATACGAATATGTCCTCAAATATTCAACTAGTTCTTTATTCTCCAACCACTAAACGTTTTCTAAACATAATATTGAATTTGTAAATGCCATACAACAAAAGTACTTGTATGAATTTACTATAAACAAGGAATGACTGATGCATAGTTTTGTCGTCGCTAAAACGAAATAGATGGGAAATAAACAACTTCCATAGATCCAACCAAGGTAAAAGTTGTGCTCAGTGTTGTGACGTTGAAAAAAAGTCACTACAATTAGATACAGCATATTTTCAAACAAATTGGCAACAGAAAAATGGTCAATATCGGTAAGAAATGCATCACTTCAGTAGAACGTACGCGAGCAATCAACAAAATCTCATCGAATCACAAGATTTATCAAACTGGAGAGGAAAAGTTGCACTAATCAACTCCCACATCAGAAGGTTCTCTCATCCTAACGAAGGCTGAGATGCAATGTTACAGATAAACAAAGACGCCCGTGAATAGCAGAGAATGAAAATTTTTAGTATCGAATTCCGGAAAGAATTACCAGCTATCTTTCAACATGCCTCGGCATTAAGATGCACATCAATATATTCAGCCTTCAATGAATCTGCGGAAAGTTAGGCTTAGATTAGTTGCAGCAATTTATATCTTTAAAAACATTCAATAAACAATTGCAACGATAAACAAATTTTAGTAATAGACTACGAATTAGAAATGCCAACAAATTATGAAGATTTTCTTATTTCAATAAAACGAGGCGATTGAAATCTTAGACTAACATTGAATTTGTAAGATAAGCTCAAAAACATTGAGATCAATGACTAATAACTCGGAGAAATTTATCAATGACAGCACAAATAAAACAGATTCCAGAAACGATAAGAAAATCAAATGAACTATTCCAGCTACCAATTTTTTAACAGATAAAACGCAATAATTACGTTACCTCGATACAGGCGTTTCTCATGCAAGAACCTGCGCTTCTTTGTACACACAATAATTGCTTTTCGCACTCCACGCCAGATCAACTCATTTTAGCGCTAGGGGGCAAGGAATGATTTAGCTTTTCGCTTCGCTTCAAGGGATACCCTATAATGCCAAGTGTGATGCGATAACAGGCCTAAAAAATTTTCATCATCATAGTGCAAGAGCTTTAACCGCACTCTATTTATACCCATTTAAAATTTAGTCAGTTCAGGTTTCGACTACCTTTGTAAATCATAAATTCGCAGACTTAGAACTACTTTTGATATCTTCATAAATAATTGTATCTAGCCACACTTAAACGAATGACTTAATGTTTTTTTATGACAGTAGAAAATATGCATATATGGAAAAGGGACATTCAGAACTTTTGCATTCGAAAACATTGCTCTAAACGTTAGCAACCTGGACCCTTCTTAAGAAATGAGTACCTCACCAACAACAAACAAGACCCAAAACGTTCGGTGCACCTAAGAGACAAAACCCATACACTAGAATATTTCCTTACTATGAATGGGTAACAATTTTCCCCATTGCATAGTGAAATAATACTGAAATTAGGACACATAAACAATCACATTCTATGCAGTGAAATTAACAAAACATTGCTTAGATTGTTCGATCACACAAGAGGCTTACCTCTCCGTCAGTGCCATATAATTCGTTGGAGCTTTTCATATGCTAGCCAAATGTGCATGAATTTATCAGAAGAGATAGTAATTTTCAAGAAAATTCTACTTCAGAATACCAAGTTTACACCCATTATCCTCCTGATTTCCGGTCGGCTGAGACTGCGATCAAAGTAAAACAAAGCAAAGAACTCATTGCAGTGGCACTACAGGAAGTAGGTTGATAGTACAGCCAGCATATGTATTCTCACCGCCTCTTAATCTCACGTCTAACAAACGAGTGATATGAAAAAAAAAAACAGAAACGAAAACATTCTCGGAGGGGTTACATTGGTAACTACTCCACATGAGTGACAGACCAAAATCAAAGCACAGCAAAGTCTGGTAAAGGAAAGTACTCACCGAGTTAATAAAGTATTCTAAAATCCACTTCTCGAAAACAGCTTCGAGTTCTCGTAAATAAAAAACCTTTTTTAATTCCAACATTCTTTACCGTTGTGTTTTCAATGCCTTACAACTGCTAGCGTGGTGACGGATGTGAGGAACGCTTGGATTAAACTTCCTTTTCCAAGGGAAGTACTCCCTGGTTACGTGAAATGCCTGCCTGAGCCGAGATTCGAACCCTGGTCCTCTCGGCTGCGAGGCCATCACGCTAACAATAAGCCACGGAGCCCACATTCATAAGTCGAGAGCACCAGCTAAGTGGAAAACGTTTCAAGCCCTGCAGACGATCCCTTTTAGCTTACCTCCCAATCGGAACATCTCGTTGGCTGATAGTACTATTGCAGTCAATTTAAGGAATAGAAAAGTTTATATACGACAGCTCTCGCAACATCAAACAATCATCAACATTATTACGTATGTAGGGTTAACACTACGAGTATAATGAGAGACGAATACTCGTATTCTAGCTACAGTAATGAATTAGGTCATATGACTTGACTTTGATGCAGAAACTCTAGGGAAAGGCTGGTTCATCTACGGGTAAGATGGACACATTCAACAATGATACAACTACAAGATAAGAGGAAGACAAAGCGGTTTACTGAACTGACTCACTCTCTTTGCAAACCAGCCCGATGTTCCGTTTCTTACGAGTTAGGAATGCTGTAGTTGAGAACCTGTCAACAAAAAAAGTCAGCTAAATCGCAAAAACACGTCGAACAGGTTGCCGGAACTTCGAGCCCGTTACATCTACGCGCGAAAATCTTACCCACTTAATGTTTACAAAAAAAATTCCGGTATGATACAAGTCGCTATCGCATTAAATTAAACAGAGGATACATAATAAATTCAAAAGTTCTTCCGTCGAATTTTTCACGCCTCCATGCGATACATCTTACAGCATTGAGAATGAGACCGCTCCAGCCAACACAAGAGTCGTACCTTGTTGGGCACTTGTGGGCACCTCAGCCTTCAAGGCCTAAAGAAACTTCCGTGTCAACACGTGTGTCCGAATGCATGTAGTGAGAAATTGGATTTCACAGAGCGTGTCATTAACCAAGTAAAGCTTTAGGGAAACTCTCGCCGCCATCACACTAAGCCAGTGAAATAGCACAACGTTTATCAGAATAAGGTCTTGTCGAAACTATAAGCTCTAAGCTATATCGTAAGAAATCAATAAAATGAGCAGACAACTAACTAAAAATCGTCGAAGAATGTTGAAGATCGGTAGAAGATAAGTTTCAGTTCAAATAATCAGCAATTGAACAAAAAATTCCTACCTACAACTAAACAAAAAACAAATGACAAAATCACATGCCAACGACCCAAAATTCTCAATGCACTGCCAAGATGCAAATAAGTTGAACTCCACGAACAACACATAGCATAATGCTTCTTTCTTTGGTTCACAGAATATGAAAAGAATACTTTTTGATTATACAAAATCACTCAGAGGCAGGCCATAAAAATATACGTCCAATAAGATCTTGCGAATACCCGAGAAAAACAAATCAGTAGCAGCAGATGAAACAACACAAATTCAGCATTAACGTCGATTGGTGTCATTCTCAAGGAATCAGGCAAATTTCACTCGCCACAACCTGATCGCATGTAACTGACTTGCTTCTTTTCACCCCTCCATCCTTCACAGCCGCGTACAACGAACTGAGCTCACAACAGTACGATCAAATCAATTCTGCGAGTGACCGAGTTGGGCACGTTGAAGCAGATGATCTCTTAGTGCTGCACGGGTTGTCAGAGTTCAGCCTAATCTTTAGTATACAAATGAAATTTAACTTTATGCAAGACAAATATTTAGAGATTGACAGTACGATTTTATCAAAAAAATCGATGCGTATTCCAGGAGTAACGAAAAACAAAAGCCTGAATCTATTCTAAGATCAGTCTACATCTACAGGCGAACAAGTCTACTGTCCCAATGAGTACCATTGAGTTTTTTAGAGGAGATTCTTCGTACCTTAAATATCATTAAGTATTCACAGCCAAGTAAACACGAAAGATTGGGAAGATTATCGAAATTTGGAGTAAATTAACATGATACATACTGCGAAAAGAAACGCCAAATGAAACAGGATGCCAATTATCGAAATAAACAAAAAAATGAAATGTCTTCCCATACCTCTCCCATACTCCCTAACCTGCCACGGTTCACTGTCACGTACTGGCTCTTCCGCATACGCAGAAATCAGTGAATGATATTGCGACTACCACAATTTTACTTTGTGTCAATCATACACGAAATGCACATTTGTACAGAGAAAAATATTAGTATACATATACTTGTAATTGATTTTATTTGAATAACCACCGCTGAACGAGAGTTACGAGGACGTGTCTGCGAACCCAGCTAAGCTCGCCGTTCAAGCTGAAGTTGCTAACAAGAAAACAATTGTAGTACGGTTGAGAGGAACTATGATGTCAGTATAGAATTGATGGGGTACATCTTCAGTGAAAAAAAGAGAAAAATTTTCCTTCCTATTTGCCCTTGCATGCTTGGAATGCTCCGTATTTGAGAAGATATTTTCCAATGCGATAAGCAAGATGAATTTTTTTTCTATACATACGCACACCTGGGAAGTACTTCACATCAAACAAACTGCATTTAAAAAAAAACTTCCATAACATTAGCAGGTTTACACCGTGGCATTTTATGCTTATAAAATTACAGAAGAAGCCTTCTTAATGACAGGACGGTTTCTGACGCCAGCACCAAAATGTAAAAATAACTTGACACGTTCCCTGCGACACTGCTAGTTTTTTAAGGAAAAAAATGACCCCCCGATGAGGTCACATTTTGAAAATCAAGACACGAATCTCGGTGGACCTAATTGTCTCCAGCCATTGAAGATGCAGTATCAGGCTAATAAAAAATATTTCTGAAACGACAGAACTCTGCGATGGCTCAACTAAATCAGAGACTAATTGCAAAAGAAAAGTAAGAAAATTTATGAGCTTGTAAGGCAGACAACCAAAATGGAAAGTCGGAAACTAATCAAACGAGGAGCAATCAAGTGAGCACCTGAGCAACAAGCGTCATAAATTGATCACGGCTAACTTGGGCAGGGAAAGTTAGTAGGGACGCTGGCAACGATGTAACGCCCTGCTAAAAAATTAGGAAGAGAGAGAAAGCTACACACTTTTAAATAACCAAGCATAATTCTATTGCAACTCGATATTCCAATTCGATTCTAACTTAAAAGATGATTGAAATAGATCAAATTCTATCTCACGAAGAGATCAATTAGTTCGTTTCATAGCGCAGTTGAAGTAATCCTATCGCACCAACACGACACTGGGCATTTCCATAAAGGATTATCATATTTACTTTCATCAGCATATGAATACTAAGAATAAACATCAGAAGCTCATATAAAAATAGACTATGTTCAAATGTCGGTCATGATATACAAATAAATACCCTTTGGAGGTTTTCATCAGCAATAATAACAAGAAATTAACTACACTATAGCTTTGTTCGCAAATAGTTATCACTCTTCCAACTGTAGAAGCGCCACAAACTTCTTAACGAGGGAATAGTTTCTTCACTCGTCCAAAAAACAACAATTTTTTTTTAGATATACATTGCCATCACTCCATTACGCTACAAATTTGTTCAAAAAATACATTTTCACAACTCCTCCAATTTATCAACTTATACGGAAAAGTAAGATTTCATCACGTGAAAATGCTATTACTTCAAGAGGCGCAGAGGCAGCAATGAGGAGGAGCTCCACTGAGGAAGTTAGGCAGGTGGCATCCAAAAAATGAGAGTTTTCGATTAAAATAGTCGTGAAAGTTTGATCACGCAACGCGCTAGTACACCATAAAACAATTGATCAAAATACTTTTGATGTTCGCAAAAAAATGAACGTGAGTAACATCAACGAGCATCATTGACGTCAGTGACAGGAACTTGAGGACTAGAAACATCAGCAATGGAACACAGGAGAGCAAGAAAACCGAGAAGGTAAAATTGCAGTAACCCAGTGCAACTTATCTGGAAATAGCTACAACGAATACTTCGTCAACAAGTAAAATACAAGATCATTGTAAAAACACAACAAATATTTAACCTTAAAAAAACCATCCATGAAAATATACTACTTTTAAGTCATTAATGTAGTGGATTCATCGTCTTAAGTTAATTACCACAACACATCGAAGCTAAGATGGAGATCTTAGCTTCGAAAGTTTGCATGTGCGCTACTTTGAGGGCAGTCTTCTCAAGCAAGAATGTCCAAATTACCAACCAAGAGATTGAACTGACTCGTATATTGGATTATCAGTAGATACGTTCGTGACTACCATCACCCAGGTAGTAGATACAAAACTGAAGCAAATTTAAGAACGGTTACTAGAGCTAAAAATAAACGTGATACAACATAGAGTGGAACTCGGATGACCTTTTCCTGACAGTCCATCCTACCGAGTGCTAACCCACCGTCCCCAAAAGTAACAGTGCGAACCTAACAATATGCCAAAAACAGGGAACGCAATTCACTTACAGTAATGAGTATTGCTGAATCGCCCTATTAGCTGCAGTGATTGCAGTGCTAACAATTAGCACCACTGTGAGCCACATGCCAAAGCTACAGTAGATGCATGTTCTGTCAGATGGTCCGAGTTCAGGCCTATTAACTTGTCAACTGTTACTGTCGGCAAATGTGAACACCGCGGTTGTTGTGGTTTATGAGGCAATCACCATGGCAATCACACGATCACTGCCGATTAAACAGATCGTGTAAATGCACAGCTAGCTACCTAGACAGTAACCGTTAACAAATTAAGACAGGCAGTCATTGTGAACACGTTTCCAGCTATGTGACCAACCGGTGGGTCATTTCTCCTCTATTAAAATAGCACCATCGCAGGAAGCGTGTTAACACCGCCATGCCCACAACCAGAACTCCACACACGGCGACGTTGCGGTCAACATTAGCCAGTCTTGATAGCCAACCCAGTGTCGAGACCTAGGAGCTGCTTGGACAGCTCGTAGACACTGAAGCTGACGGCGACCATGGGGATGGCGCGCAGGAAGTTGATGCTCATCCCTCGGTACAGCCCTCGCGCTACTCCGTCCTTGCGGTAGATGAGACGTAGCGTTGATACCATGCTCGCCCTGAAATGAAGTGGTGAACAATTAGTGCATCGTGATTAAAGATTGGACACCTATCTCTCTTGGAATAGGAATAAGCAT
Source organism: Orchestia grillus (assembly GCA_014899125.1). Lineage (NCBI taxonomy): Eukaryota > Metazoa > Arthropoda > Malacostraca > Amphipoda > Talitridae > Orchestia > Orchestia grillus. The sequence continues at coordinate 9,584 of VOMN01015635.1, read as the reverse complement.
GAACTTCATTATAAAGCTCAGGAGTTGCAGTGGTTCTGAAATTCTCAGGTGGGTGAACGTTATAAAATTTTGCACAAAAAGCATCCGAATATTAATCAGCTTCTGGCGATAACCTCAAGCGAACTAAATTCACGTCGCCCTCTAACAAGCAATAGAGTTTCAAAGAGACATTATAAAATTCGCGGTTTTATACACGATTCATAATGTTATGTGCAACACGTGAACGCAAATAAATAGCCTGACACCAATTTTACATCGCATGACCATTAATCCACGTAAAAAATTTCGTTTTTAGTAACTACAGACTTCAAGCACGGGAGGGTTTATTCTACCATTTCCAGTACACCAAGACTGATCCTACGTTCAGTAAAGATCGCCGTTCAAATATTGAACACGCACCTAACCTAAAGAAGCGAGGTACCATAACTTCAACAAAATCTAAGGATAAAATAGCCATACGTCCAGGATGTACAAGTCATACCCCGTAGACTAATGTCACAAAGATCGGCGTAGCTCAAAGCATAAGAATAGAGATAAACATATACGGAACGTACAAAATATACAACGATCTACATGAAAGCAGTTACGGAAACATTGATATGAAACTCGGTAGACTAAGGCAAGCAATGGGCGCAGTTCAACACGTTGGCTGCGATGATATTTTCCCAGGGGCAAAACGACCCACCGGTGGCTCGTCTCGCGGTCAATGTTTTAAGACCCATGGTGAGAGCGAGCACTGAGGCGCAGTTTAAAAGACCCATGGTGAGAGCGAGCACTGAGGCGCAGTTTAAAAGACCCATGGTGAGAGCGAGCACTGAGGCGCAGTTTAAAAGACCCATGGTGAGAGCGAGCACTGAGGCGCAGTTTAAAAGACCCATGGTGAGAGCGAGCACTGAGGCGCAGTTTAAAAGACCCATGGTGAGAGCGAGCACTGAGGCGCAGTTTAAAAGACCCATGGTGAGAGCGAGCACTGAGGCGCAGTTTAAAAGACCCATGGTGAGAGCGAGCACTGAGGCGCAGTTTAAAAGACCCATGGTGAGAGCGAGCACTGAGGCGCAGTTTAAAAGACCCATGGTGAGAGCGAGCACTGAGGCGCAGTTTAAAAGACCCATGGCGAGAGCGAGTACTGACCCGTAGTGCCTGGTGTCGTGACTCATGTAGGCGAGCTGCATGCGACGCCTCGTCACGTCAAATGGGTAACTGAAGCTCTGTGCCACCGCACCTGCAGTGCCTCCAGCCAGCAGCTTCGCCGGCACCGACAGCACCAGCCCACCTAGTCCATAAAGGGGACTCAGATCCCTCGAATCTCAGGCTTAGGTGTAACGTGTGAGTAGTTTCTTCGAATCTCATGTTTAAGTGTAACGCGTGAGTAGTTCCTTCGAATCTCAGCCTTAGGTGTAACGTGTGAGTAGTTCCTTCGAATCTCAGGTTTAGGTGTAACGTGTGAGTAGTTCCTTCGAATCTTAGGCTTAGGTAAAATGTGTGACCAGCATTACGATAACAGAATCAACGAATGGTTCTAAGATGTACGAATTCAAGAGGGGTAGAAATTATTCTACCTAAGATTACAATTGAATTGACAAAATAAAAACAGGGAAAAATTATCCGCTGATGTGAATATTCCTCATGTGACTATTCTACACTTTTGTAAGAGACATTCCGGTTAATGAAATATTTATTTAGACTAGCCATTATCTCTTGCGTTGAGAATTAATACAAACACATTTTTTTACATCTCCAGTGATAATTTTTTCCAAATTGAAAGCAAAGACGTGCAGACAGTCAATCTTCAGTTTCATTGAGCAGCATTCAAATCACGAGGAGCCGCCCATTGATCAAGTTTTGAAATTATCCCAAGTTCAGGTGAGCTTAAAATCACGCTCGTATGACTCGTATTAAACTGTCGAGCTAATTCTCCACTGGTGGATTTTGGATTGGCAATGGTTTGAATACTCCTCGCTGATATTCATGTCTAGAGAATTTAACCAATCAAACTGATCTAATCTTACTAATCCTTATTCCTGAAAGAGCTTTTGAGACATTACGACATCAATTTAACTCAAATTAACTTTGAAAAATCTATAAGATTACCGAGACATCGATTTTAAAGGATATTTTCTTCCGAATCTAACACGTGGGTACATACATGAACTCGTACACGGAGGGGATTCACGACGTTATCCACTTGCAGAAAATTAATGACAGTAAAAAACATCTCGATGTAACCAAAATTTGAAAAATAAAGCATGTAGACGAACGAAGTATCAGTGACACCAGTACAGCAAACTAGTGGTACAAAGCACGGATTTCATCGGACAGAATGGGCAGTAAAGAAGATGTAACACCCAGGTGCCATTATCATTGTTTCACTGTTTTATCACCGCAGCCACCTCAGGCGATCGCAGCAGTGGGCACCCAAGCACCAAATTAAGCTGATAAAATCCCTAGATACATGCTGATAATTGTACCGAGCACACTCATGGCTTGGACTTCCATTGAGCGGAAGTTATTCCTTGCCATAGGTATGATGAAGAATGTTCTTTGTAAGCATACAAGTTTGTGTTGAAAAAATCGTTATTTGACATTAGCATAGAAAAAGGGCCAGTCATAAGGAGTTACGCATTAAGATCAAATCGCAACTAGAACACAAATCTAGACACGTGAATTGCGTTTAAAAATTTTTACAATTTGAAATAAAGAAATGAATGAAAAAAGTTTATTACGAAATCAGTCGCATACAAACATACAACAATCTAACTTCGCGAAATATAAATGCCAAACTCAAATTATTATTCCACTGCTTTACTTTCCGTTGATATACGATGGCATTAATTTAAAGTTATGAATGAATTGATTGATTAATAGTAAGTTTAAAGCTAATTATCCACATTAAATGTGATCCTAAGAGAGCAAAGAGAAGAAGGGACCATTTAGTATGGACTGTAGAAAACGTAGAATCTATGCACAGATGTTTTCCCAGACTGGATTCCCTACACGTAGAAAGAGCAAGATAAAAAGGAAGATGAAGAAAACACCAACAAGAGATAAAGAATAAGGTATGAAAATTGAAAGAAGTTAACAGGGCACAAAGGATAGAAGACCCGAAAGCCTACCTATAACTGAGGCAACCTAACAGTGCTCCCATGAGGTCGGCAGTTCCCGTAACATAGGCTAGACAGACCTAACTAACCTAACCCTACTGCCTCTCCCATGCCCCCTCGAGAAACTGGACTTGTGAAACATAGCTTGACTGTCACTCCATTTCCCTACTCAATCCGGCACTTTTAATACCCTACTCAACACCTCACTCCATTGCCCTACTCAACACCTCACTCCATTGCCCTACTCAACACCTCACTCCATTACCCTACTCAACACCTCTTATTCCCCACTTTCCTCCTTTACCCAATTCAAAAGCTGCCTCCACCGAAGCGTGGCGCCAGTGCCCCTCACCAGTGTTGTAGTCGCAGGGATGGCAGGTGACGGAAGGCAGGTACGCCATGCACAAGTATTTGATCTGCTCGAAGCAGTAGAAGCTGAGTCCGGCGTAAGGTATCATGCCGCACACGGTGGCGCTGAAGCCTCGGTACAGAGCAGGCAATCCACCTTCCTGTTCACAGGGGCAAATGGCACTCAGACCACGCTCGAGGTGCGCTAGACAAGAACTTTTCGAGTTCTGAACGTATAAACGGATGGTATGAAGAAGGCATTAAACAAATTAAAAATTGAGTTGACACAAAAGTGTTCCAGTAGCCTTAAAAGGATTTAATCCTATAACGATCACTGCTATTTACAATAGACGTTAGAAATAATAGAGGTAAGTCTTGTATTAGTGTTTCGTTCGAAAGTAGAATGGATATACACACAAGTCCATAAAATATGAACAACTATCTACACAATAATTTGTTAACAAAATGAGCTAGTCCTGATAAGAACGGCAAGCCATACTATTAACAGGATTGGACGTCACTGCTAGGGAGCTGACATATTTAGCTGAACGCCAAATTTACTCCGCTGAACAAAGAGAAGTATTTTTAGAAAAATAAAACGCTTTTTATGGTCGGTTGCTCGTGTGAACTCATCTGAAACGCAATGACAAGTGAGAACAAAAGCGTAAGAGAACAAGAAAGAACCGAGGGTGTAGAAACAAGGAAGGACCGAGGGTGTAGAAACAAGGAAGAAGTAAGGGTACAGAGACAGTTGAGAAGGTAGAAAACTAAACACTAAAGAAGAAGAAATTTGAACAATGAAGAAAAAGAAAAATTGAGCAAAGGAGGAAGAAAAATTGAGCAAAAGAGGAAGAAAAATTGAGCAAAAAAGGAAGAAAAATTGAGCAAAGGAGGAAGAAAAATTGAGCAAAGGAGGAAGAAAAATTGAGCGAAAGAAGAAGAATAAAATTGAATACATAGACAGGAAGAAAGGTGAGCAAGAAAGAAGGGAAGCTTAGGATTAGACAGAGCAATGTTGACCAATCTAAACATTGTGAAACTTGTCGAGAATGACTAGCAGCATTTCAACTGTGCTTCACAGCTCCAACGGACACTCAACCACACACGCAATAGTTAAGCTCATTAATCAGGCCTCTATTAACGAAATCAGTCGTAGCTAAGAAGCCTAACTCGTAACCAACGAATCAGTAAAAAAATCACTGTCGCCTTCCATTCTGAAGTGAGGTAAAACACTGCAGTTGGACCTCACAAAATAAGCTCGTGTTTTACACAAAAAGGCTCTTTCACACAGCCCCAGCAAGTTGAAACGTTAAAAAACTATCACACTCGGTTTTTTTGGCTAGCCAAGATAAAAAATAATATCTCTACTTATACCTTACTAATTGAAGCTACAGTAAGTAAAGAAGTTATGAAGAATAAAAAGTGGATGCACAGTAGTATTATTTGATTCATCAGTTCACCTTTCACGCTGCAAGGAAACAAGGATGATTTCACACACTTTTTCACATTTCCAAGAAAGCTAACATGAATGCCAACATCATATCAGGTACACACGTAAAATTTGATTTAACCTTTGCTAACATTTACATACAGGCCACATTTGCAGAGGGTAGAGCTCAGACCTGTTTCACGATGGTGGAGAGGGCGTGTGCGATGCCCTTGTATTTCTTCTCAACTTGGAAGGCTAGACGGGCCCGCACGGTGTCAAGGGGGTACGTCAGGAACACGGCTGTCACGCCAGCCATGGAACCAGACACCCCTGACCTCAACCGGCCACCGTCAGGAAACATGCGGTTCAGATGCTGAAATTGAAACGCAACATTTAGTGCTAGCTTTAGTGTAGCCAGCGTGCACGACGCACATGCCCTTGCTGATGTGTGCCATTCTGGGAACAAGGAACATCTTGTGCTCTCATTAGAAAAGAATATGGTAACCAGAACATTGTTGTTACTGCGTTTTGTGGAATTGTTTAGAAACGAAGATAGAATTCTACTAAACTTGCCGCTGATCACTTAAGTGGAAGAACCATTACACAACGAGTCCACTTATGCACAAATTCACCTTCTAAATTTACAGCTCAAATAACAATAATATGTGATCAAAATTAAGGGAATATACATTTTGTAATGCTTTGATATATATCCATCAAAAGTAAAAAATATTAAATGTGCATATGTAGATAAATTAATAGGTCTCTTCAAATTAAATAATCTCATTAAGAGCATAAATTGCAAAATATATCAGAAGAAATGAACAGGGTTTCGATCAAAAAACAAAAAGCTTTTAACTACACCACTACAGTTTAAAATTGTACAGAAGTAACTCAAAATATGGCAGTAACTCTAAAAACTATTTTGCTATAACTTCTGCAAATTCATACCCTATATGGGAGCATTGGTCCATGGGCAGAGCTAAAATTGACACGATCTGCCCCCGTAAAAATCGGCAGCCATTTGATGCATTGTTGCACTAATCACCGTGCCACTTCATAGCTTACTGACAAGATGGGCCATAAAGAAGCTTCAACAGCAGTTGACAAATCAAAAATCATCCTAGAGCTCCACAAGAAGCAACCAACCTTGAAAATTACAGAAATGATTGATCAAAATTATCATAGAGTGAAAAAATTTACCAGTAAACCAATATGTGTAATGGTTGATCACAAAGGGAAAACTGTCTAAATCTGCCAGTGTGTCATAGCGACTCTACATCCAATTAAGAGAAAAGTTTGTCACAACTCTCTCCAAACCAGTGAAGAAGTGTTCAAGAGTGATAGTGTTTTTGATGTGCCACACACTTCAAGATGCAGTATTCTCAAGATGCTCTCCAAAAGCAGACATACAACTTCCTTTAAAGGCCAAGTATGCACAATAGGAAATGGCTTCAGTGCATCCTGAACTACATGAAGTAGCTGTTCAAGCGTGTTTTGTTAATGTTAGATGTATAGCTATGCTCGATTGACCTGGTGGCTGAAGAAAAGGTTGGTTCTCACAAGAGCACAGACGCATCCACCTACTCAAGCGTCAGCAGGGAGGTGGTAGTGTCATGTACTAGGCAGGTATTGTTGATAGTGAGACAGGTAGGCCTTTTAGCAACAAAGTGGATACAATTTCCTCATCACTGGGCAGGCCGTGTCAAAAATTTAGCACTGCATATATAAAAAAGTGTTTCCACACACAGTACAAAAGTTTATACTGTGGAGTTATTGTGATTGGGCTCCATGGCATACTGGCAAAACTTCCTTTCAAGGCACATACAATTTACACAAAACCAGCTCTGAAGTAACTGTATGAGCTATCCCACGAAATGCAGAATGATAAGGTTAGGTCAAAGTTAGGTTTGTCCTAAAGCTGAATTTGAAAGAAATTATGTAGTATAACAGAATTTTGAACTCAAGAAGGTTTACAAATCAGAGCACTTCTAGTCTAAAGCATTTAAATAGAAATAGATGAACCTGTTGCAGCTCTGACTAAGTGTTGATTTTAGCTCTCTAGACTAGTTCTTCAGAAAAATATTACTAATGTTTCAGTAATTAGCCACTATGGACACATCTCAAAACTACCACTATCTACAATTCATCCATAATGGTTCATAAAATAAACATCAAACAGATAAGTAATAAAAATACATAAGATTAAAATAAATTTTCTTAAGTCAACACTAGGACTAAGGTATGACAAATTCCCCCATCTGAATTGAAGCTGCACACCATTCACCTTCTTGTAGACTTCAAAGGCGGTGAACTGAGTGGCAGCATACGGAAATATTCTGACCATCTGAGCTCCATTGCCCTTGTACAGTGCCCGCGCCGACTCATTCTTCACAATAGCCGAGAGACCAGAGATCACACCTGGAACGGTGGAGTCCAGGTTACATTATCTCCCCAGCAGGTGCATTGGTGATGTGTTATGATGAAGGTCAATCTAATCATTACTGATGTAAGGACTCATTATACAGAGTGGCCCAAAAGTAAGGTACCCCTCACTGATATTGGTGGCACTGATATGCTAACAAATGCTTAGGACACAATTTCATAAAAGGGTACCTTACTTTTGAGCCACCCTGTAGATACATGTAAGAAGCTAAATTATTAAAGAAAAAATTCTAGCTAAATATACACAAAATACCAATTAGTCAAGAGAAAATTTGATGATAGTTTGCTTAGGAATTATTTTGGCTCTAACACGTTGGTTGCAATGTGCGTCATATGTAGACCAGCATCAATTTCCAAAAATGTGATGTGTACATAAATGGTACACACCTATAAAAACACTTCTTTTAATACCTTCCTTTCAAATTGACATATTCACATCAGCTATCACAGTCAATGTGTTATTTAGTAACAATCATCAAAAAGACATTTGAAGAATGCTTCAAAAACATTTCAACACCTTGTGTATTCTACACTTAAATTCAATACATCTGGATGGAAAAAACTTGTGAGGGTTACTCAAACATTTTAAAAAAATATTACACAAATCAAGAAAATAAGCTATAGGTAGTACTACATTTCATATAAAAGAACTGTGCCTGGATCACAGTTGTGATACAACCCGTTGAAGTTCTATGGGCTTAATGGCATGATTTTTAGATAAAAGGCTGATAAATGATTCAACCAAATAAAGTATATACTTATTAGAGCAGATGTTAATAATAAAACAATAAAAACTTATGTGATATAAGTTCATGTTCACTACAAAAAATAACTCATGGTTTCAAGATGCATCTCAATTGCAAACAAACTACTCATTTTATGGTAAATTCACTGACTGAACAAGAAAAGTGCAAATTTATCATTGCCCAATGACACACAAAGGTAATCTATTTCAATCATTAACACATTCTAATTAATAAATTTTCTATATTATTCATACAAGGCTGCAAAAATATGCATTTATATGCATATCTTTCTAATAATTAATTCAACTAAAAAAAATTTTTGCTGGTGTTGCAGTTCCTGAAAAGATATAACAGTTTTTGAGTGATGTTAAGAACAAATACTGTCTATGCGGGCAAACATAGGAAGGAATGCAAAAAACCTAATCCAAATTCATGAATACAGAAATGCATGAGTGAGCAAAATTGAAACAGATTATCAAATAAATATCTTAACTCTAGCATTGTAAATACAGAACATCCATAGCTGAACAAGCCCTTCTTTCAATAATGTTTATACAAACATCCTGACTGCAGTCACAATGGTAGTGTAACTCTCAAAAGCATTGTTAAAATTAAATTAAGCTCATTTAATTATGTACTCAACTTGCATAAGATAAGAATAATATCAAAAATTTCCAACAAATCATGTTTCACTTTTTGATCTTATCTGAGCAAATAGGAACAAGAAAAAAAATTACATTTCTTACATACCAAGATTTTTGTAATGAGCATTTTGTGCTTGAAGGAGAATCTTGATTCTGTCCAGTGGAGCAACTGTTGATTTGGCACACATCCCAGCAACTCCTGTGCAAACAAGAAATAAGAGTGATACTACAATGGGACATAAATTTTGCTAGTATTTATCTGTGGCCAAATGGTGCTACAGCCTGCAGCAATACACTGTTTACCAGCCTACAAAAATGAATTATCTGCAAATATTTAAGTACTGCTTGCTAGCATACAGCAATAATTTTTCAAAGCTGTCTAACTTCCTAAAAAAAAACCATACATTAATTTTTTGCATGTAGATCCCAATTTAGCTCACTATTTTTCAAACATAAATTCATATCATAAAGTTAATAATTCATGGGTCAAAATTACATATTTTAAGTAAAATTGCAATGTTGAACTTGAAAATTTTAATTTCTATCCAGAAATTGTAAATTCATATTCTGAAGTTAACATTTTGGCTTGAAAGATATAAATTCCAACACTAGAATTACAAATTCACACACTAATATTAAGAACTCACACCCAATATTCTAATACAAGTTGTGATTTTCCAACTTAAGACTCTAAAATTTTCAAGTGAGACCTTAACTTCATGATAAAATTTAAAATTAAACACTGAAATCCAAATATTTGTACTAAATCCCTAAAATTTTTATATAAAGCTCTACAATTTTGATCCCCTCAGGGGCATAGGATAGGCCATAAGCAATAGAGGAAGGTTAGTTAGGTTTGCCTATCCTATGC
>VOMN01015632.1:2474-14291 GCA_014899125.1 Orchestia grillus | reverse complement strand
ACCATTACTCTTATGCCAAGGATTCAACATCTGCATCTGTACAACTCACATAATTACCTGAATATCACATTTACCTTCACCTTTTAAATTACTCATAGAAAACGGCTTCACGAGTCAAAAACAAAGCAAAATGAAGGAGAAATGGCAAAAACCTTAAATAGAAAATAGCTCAAGACATCGTTCACCACGAGAAAAAAAATGCAAATGGGACGATATTAATCGAACCGTTTAGAAGCTTTGATTTATTTGTAACAAAATTTTCTGATTCCTACCTCTTTTCGTTGCACATATCCGCACAATTACAGTCATATCATGCCACGAACTGTTCCGAGAGCGGCCTTAGGTGGTCAGGGTCACCTATTGATGACAATCTCAGGGCCATCAATTGATGGTAATCTGAGGCAAATCTTGGGAAGAGACGCGATGCAGACGCCTCATCGCAGGCCTACGTACATCGACAGCGCCTCATAACAATTTCAAGAACAGAAGGAATCAGCATAGAAAGCAATCGTACGTGACATCGCTCGCTTGACTGTTACATAAGAAAATAACTAAATTGTATTGTACAAATTCACAATAAAAAATGCATCGCTTTTTGTGAAAAATTCTGCAGTGACCTGCCACGAGCTGAGAGACGCGGGTGGGTGAAGACTCAACATGGTAGAAAATATCTTGATTATTTCAACCAGCTTAATACTTGAATCTCAGTTAAAAGCGTTCAACACTCAGCGTCGAAGGGTTAAATTAAGATATCAAGTAAACCTATAAAAAAAATTATCAAGAAGAAAATTGCTTCCAAGACCGGACTATCTCTGCCCTGAACCTTTAACCTCTGCCCAAAACCTAAGATGACCACTTCTCATGGACTAGTTAATCTAAAGTTTATTTATCTAAATTTTTGTGAAATTTCCTGGGGTCCTACTAGTGTTTATTGTTACTAGTAAACGCTACCCGCCAAAAATGGCGGGACAAATGGTAAAGATGCCCTCTTATTTACGGTAACTGTCGTGAAATGTTATTTTGAGTACCATTGATACGGACTGCCTGATCTGACAGTTTAGCTGTAAGTTTAGGAATACGAACCCGGGAATTTTTTTAAATCTAAATCCTGAAGAGCGTGATACAAAGGCGGACGGACGGACAGAATGACCAATCAACCAACTAAGCATGCAACACTGGCTATTATTATTAAAATATAACTAAGTGTATGAAATTCTCTACAAATTTAATGTGTTCAACGATATTCCTATTGTTTTAACATAACAGAAATTACGCACAAAAAATATATAACTTTATTTAAGGAGACACCTGGCGTTTTATTATATAACATGATTATTAGTCAGTTTAAAGCTCCCATATATAGCCGCATCAAATTCGATCTCAGGAGAGCGAAAAGACGGGACCATTTATCAAATATTATGGATTATCTGTCTAGTATTTATGTACGGGTGTGTTTCCACCACACAAGATTCTCTGTGCATAGAAACAGAAAATTAAGAAAGAAGAGGAAGAAAAGATAAAGAACATTCAGTGAGAAATACGTGAAAATAGAAAGAAGCAAAGTAGGCTCAAAAGATGAAAGTCCGGTCGACCTAGCTACAGCTGAGGTAACCTGACAGTGACCCGCTACGGACGCCAGTCCCCATAGCATAGGTTAGACAAACCTAACTCCACCTACACGACCTACCCTATGTTCCTTAGAGGAGAAACACAACGAGCCTCATCCTCTAACTTCCCTAAATAACAATACGGCGATGAGTCGAGTATTTTTTATTGAATTTGAACAGAGAGAGCGATGTAAATATGGAACAGGTTACTTATCTATCTTCCATTAAGCCAGAAAAAAATTATCCTTGCTTTATAAATTCGACATGTAGTCAGCACATAGCAGCTCGCTGTAAGATCACTCCCAAGGATCAGCTAATCCCCGATTATACAAAGAAAAACACTTTGCTGACGCAAATCCACATCCAACCGCACTGAAAATATTCCATGAATCTCAAGGCTAGCGCAAAGTCCCCCAATGTGCACAGAGGGAAGCCCCCAGTGCTCCTTGGAACAAGTTTAGACACTCTGGCTTGGGCCGCACTGGTGTGTCGTCCTTTAGAAGGGTCTGGACCTTCCTTTCCCCAAGAGAAGCCCTCTGCACGGGATCGAAAACAGGAGTTACTGTACGAGAGGCAAGCGCTCAACCACTTGCACTACACTCCCTTTCTAGCGGATTATACAGAACTCTTTCTATCTTGCCACGTGGGTGCCCTCGCATTTAGAGGCGACAGATGACACAAACAGCGCCAGGGGATGCGCTCCAGACCGGCGTTTTTAGCGTGAGTTTTCCATCTCTCCGCTCTGGTCACAGCTGCTTCCCACCACCTCTGATCGCATCTTGCGAGATGGATGGTGTGCGCCCAAGCATCTCGCATTTAATTACGAGTTGTGGCATTCACATGTCCAAGCTAGAACTTGTTTGTGCGGCGGACTCCAGTCTCGGTCTCTAGTTGACCTCCCATCAGTTCTGATGGTATTGAAGAGCTAGTGACTCACGTGGATGCGGTCTCTTCAAGTAACATAAAAATAACTCATGGCGTACAGATGAAGAAATGCGCTACGTTTTATTCATTTATAAGGATATTGCAGTCGCAAATGTTATAATTTAACACGCGAAGAATTTAAAACAGAAAATTTTCATTACTGCGAGAATGGGTACTCAGCGTGACCTTGATTTTACATGTGCTTGCCCCTCCCCAAAGATGCGAGTGGCTTTGTCGTACGAATTGCAAAATGAGCACGTAATAAAACGTCACCCTTAACAAAATAAGAATATTTTACACAGAGCCCATCCGAAATTAGCATCTTTTCATGCAAATTGGCCCCGGCTGCTTTCTCAGTCACGCGACAGACGCAAGACGCATCAACACTTGCCTTTGGATTAATAAATTAGCATATGCAGCCTCGGCCACGGATGCGTCATTCCGTGGACACGTCATTAAATGGGCACGTCATTCCGTGGGCACGTCATTCCGTGAACATGTCATTCCGAGGACACATTTCATGGACACGACATTTCGTTGTCACGTCATTCACACCATTGCGAAACGCTGACGTTTCGTGAGGAATAAACTCTGCGAAATGTTCGTTCCCCTTGAATTTTTTTTGTAACTCAAAGCTCGAATGAGCATAGACTCAACGGAAACACCTATGCAATTCTTACTGAACCGAAGAGTGATGAATAAAGAAAATAGATAACATGGCTTTAGGAAATTCTACACATTGAATTACGGATGACGCGCTGCATGGCGTAAAATGTTCCACAACAAAAAACACGCATTTCTGTACAATAAACTTTCATAAATTGATGATCAGTGATCAACGTCACCCTGAGGGCTGATCATGAAAAGCCAGCCTCACTTAACGCAGAGCTCAATCATTTCCTCAACAGTAATGGACGCCATTCAAAACATCAACCACTCGCAGCATCACTCTGGGCACGTTGTGACATTGAACACGACTGAAGCGACATTGTTTCAAACTTGCAAAAACACACATTGCACTTAAGAGACTCGGATAAATTTAAATTTAGATTTGATTAGAATAAAATTACAATTTAGATTCCGATAAATTTAGATGTAATACTTTAGAAAACTCTCACTTTTAATGCTTTCAGTTGATAAAAAAAATTGCTACTGCAGTAAACAGGCGTACCCTGGGTACACGTGAAGGCGCATTTTATTCGTCAGACCTCAATTCATTGCTACTTTATTAATTCATGAACTCATGTCGACTCAATTTTTTGGTATATTTCTAGGTTTTTATTGTCTATCATTCAACTCGGACGCGATGGTGTTCACAGTGAGGACTGTTCTCTAGTTACCTACGCAAGATACGAGTTTAGAATTGTAGGAATGTCCGTGATATCGGTGACCGAATCCCAATTAATATCAACAATCTTGAACACAGTCTTAAATTGATAGAAACACAATGAGGAAAATGAGAGAGAGAGAGATGCCAAAAACATCTCGAGAACAGTGGCGGCCACAGCCCTCAATTACATTGGAACAGAAGGGCTTCGACGGAAATCTCATGAATCAATTAGTTCTGAAAAAACGCAATATCTTAATAAACTAGCTTCGTAAATGAGCGATGTATGACTGTTTTTATATATCCCAAAGTGTAACGTAGGAATGATTGCAGAAAACTTTTACCCTGCGCAAGTAAGAGACGGCCCTCACTCGGACTGCCATCGTGCCTGAATTAAACGGTCCACAGTAAAATGCTTGGAGCTGGTGACAGAAGATGGAATTTTGCAACAAACGAGGCTCAGGCCATCTCTCTACGACTGATACTTTTTCAGCCATCAGTATGCGAAATATTTATACCATTTTTTGGCCGATACTGTATGATAATACACAGTTTTGTTTCTTGCTTGGTGAAATCTTTGCACCAGAAACTATTAAAACCGAGTAACTGCGTGCGAAGTGTCATTTTTAATTTGCTTACTAATTCAGGAAAAATATTTCAGAAATTAGTTTTGTGTGCCCACGAAACTACCCCCCCAAAGGTTTTCTGTGATTGCGCTACAGAAAATGATGGCACTTGTGATAGTCAAGGCTAAAACTAATGCTAGAAAGCAAAATTAATTCATAACAACGCCAAATTTTCTCCAGCAAATTGTAGAAAATGCAAACTATGGAATAATATCCCACAAAATTTAAATTTCGTCAAACTAATAACTAATAAGTGCTTCAGGAAAAAGCACTATTGTGCGCTCATTTTTTTTCATTTTGCCCCTCATTAAAAAGTTTATCGAAACCTTACAACGCAATAAAACTAAATTTCACGAAGAACTAAATTAAATTCAGTTCTAGAACCATCAGGAGCAGCTTAGATACAAAGCAAAAACCTTGAATTAAGGTGCAGTTCACAACAAACATGGGCCAAAACACGATATACAAAAGCAGCTCGGCCACCGACGGCTATAAAAAAAGTAGATTTGCAGCTTACGATGATAGCGGCGTGTACACGGCGCCATAGATAATGGCTTCTGAAAGCAAAGCTTCAAGTTTGAGCTTTTTATTGGCAATTCTTGGCAATGTGGACTATTGAACGCACACACTTCTTGGCAATGTGGACCACTGAACGCACACACTTCTTGACAATGCGGACCCATTAAACGCACACACTCCTTGGCAATGTGGACCAATATCACACCAGTGATAACTTCCGTTAGTGAAAAAATATTGTGTTACTCAGACGGTTATGAGTCAGAAATTTTTCCCTGCTATCAGTCTTGTTTTCATCTAAGGAGATCCACTGTACCACCTCAATTGATCTCTGCCAGCCTCCGGAGCAAGACAGCGTGATGGATGAAGACGACACGCGGAAAATGAATACAGTCGCGATAACCTGCACTGTTGAGCAACTCGCGTCGATTTCACTGCCAAACCCTTCTTCAATTACAGTTTATCAAGCTGGAGCAAAAACAGAGCAAAGAAAAGCAAGTGGTTTCAGTTTAACACAAAACGGAGTATGTAGACTGACCCTTTTCGCTCCGTGGGACTGATCCCCTAAGTCATCAATTACTCTCAAATGTAAAGTGTAGCGAGAAGGAAATGGCACGCACGTGACGTGAGACTGATGAGATTAATTAAATAAAGACACACAAAGTCATTTAAGATTCTGTACCGCTCATGGTAGCAAATTGACGTGCTTTGGCTTGCATACTAAATAATGTAATGCAGTATACAAACCCGTTCAGATAAAACTATAATTTCAGTCCATTAAAAATGTTAATTCGTTCTGTCTCGCTCTGTATATACAGCGATCACTCGTTTGCTAATCCCTTCTGATAGCAGCAGCAATGTCCACTGGCATCTCTGACCTCAAAAACGCATTGGCAAGAGTCAAAAATGCTGCGCACGATGCGTAACCTATCATGTCATCTGATATGAGCCCCATCGTGACCGAACGAGGAAGTAAGGAAAAAAAAGCGTTTCGGCAGTGAACCCCATTTGAGCCTATATCCCGTAATCATTAACGATGGTGCATTCCGATAGGATGTGTGATATGTAAGTGATAGGAATGTTAGGGTATTAAGACGTTTTTGTCATACCACGTGAACACGATGATTAATTAGGAATCTCCTTCCATGTTGTCCATATGAAGTTACGGATATGTTTTCAGCCATTGTAATTCAGGAAGTCTTCGATCAAGTATACTTTTTGACCTTCCCCGTGCTTCACTCCTGGTGCGTCAAATTTCATGGCGCAGAGAAGCCCTTCTTAACGAAATCCTGTGCAAACGGAAATTCTCCTCACTGCGACTCCATTGTGATAACTCGAAAAACTGATTAACAGAAAATACCATCCCAGTGCCTTCAATCCAATCGTGCCTTTAATTATATAATTATTATTCACACTATCACTCTTTTGAAGTCAACCGATGAATTCAATATCACGGCTCTGAAAATCACGGCATCCCAATTAATAATACAGAAAAAAAAACAGAACCCGACACATCCATCTGTGACAGAAGTTTCCTCCACTGCTGACTTTTTTCTTTTCCTCTTCAGCTTTTTTTATTCTACTATTGAAAAATATGATTTGGAAAAAACTCTGAGATGTGACTCCGTAAAAAGGACGTCCCAAATGACTGAAGAACTTGATTGGGAAAAGTTCCTCATCCGTTTCATTCCCCCGACTATGCTCCTTTCGACTACTACTTGTTCCGTGGTTTACAGAATCATTTGAAAGGAGTAACTCAGCCAATGGGAAGTTCGAAACAGACATTTCAGAGATCGCCTACTCGAAACCGAAAGACTTTCTTAGCGGGAGGATTAATAAGTAGATGGAAAATTAAAAAATAAATAAAATACAATAATTATTACATTTCAATAAAAATGCAGAATTACATCATTCATTTCCTATATTATAAATTCGGACAAAGCTTCGGAGATGAGATGATATAAGTCAAGTACACAGAACAAACACGCTTAACGTAAATGTACCAATGTAGTTTTTACCCAAATAAGATATTTAATTCACCAGAAATTTAAAAATGAAGAAATGACTGCAGCGCAAATAAAGTAGTGTTCAGTCAAATTTGCACGCGTTGAAGGCTGGATACAGAAGAACATCGTTAGCTCCAAGCCGTAGTAAGGTTTAAGGTTTGTGGCAACAATTACAGCGGCAGCCTGCCCTCACCACACGGCAGAACGTAACTGAAGTAAATAAAGCTACAATCTGCCATTTTTCAAGACCGCATTTTCAGGCTTTAGCACTCATTGACCCAAAGCCCCCACGCCTCACCTGCTCGTTCCACACAAACGGTGGCATTTGACTTAGAGTACATTTGCAAGCTTCCAAACGGCCTTCACATGCTACCGCAGGCACACGCGTAATGCAGTTTGCTCAACCGAGTTAAAGCGCAGCATTCTCGAGCCTCGGAGACGCTTCCAGCGGGCCATGCATTTCAGAAGCTCACAACATTACAACGGCCTTTGCTTCGCACAACGATGCACAATTTAGACAGACACGAAGCGTCCGAACGTCAGTACTTCCCCTCCTACGAGGTGTATATAAATTCAAATATTCAGTATACATACACTGGACGAATGTAAGTAGTTTTTTCAGAAATGATCAAGCTCCGATGGCAACTAATCTACCTAAAAGTATGGGTAAACCTAGTTTGCGCCTGCAACACGTACCCAGCGTTCACTAGCGCACAAATTCTGTAGCTAAGAGTTCTCACTTTCGAGCACACTGCCACAATAAAAAAGCACGCTAACATTAAAACGACGCTCAGTATTAGCAGTTACGAATTAACATGAATGCACAACAACTTACCAGTGTCAGAAAGTCACAATCGGTTTATTACACCATTGAGAAAAACAATTACACTTTCCACAATAGATACGAAAGTTAGAGGATACAACGACTTGCAGCTGAGTGACGTGCGACTGAAGCAAATATGATGAGCTGCAGCACTGCACCAACAGCTGTGACGGCCACAGGAGTAGCAGTGACAGCAACAAGGCCAGCACTGACGGCACCAACAATGACAGCAACAAAGGCATCACTGACGATACCAGCACTGACAGCACCAGAGGCAGCACTGACAGCGCCGGAAGTCAAGATGGTGCCAATAACCAAGCGTGAAACAACGACCTCGCCGCAAGGCCGGCAACAGCAGCAACACAAGCAGCGCTGACCCCCCACCAGTACAGAAGTAGCAGCAACAGTCGCAATACGAACAGCTTCAGTCCCACAAAAACATCGGTGCAACAGCAATAGCATCCGTTACCGCAGCCGTGCTGTGTACAGCAGCACTAGTGAGGTTACTGAAATCATTTCCACTGAACCGGGTAACCCCCCAAAGTCGGGTAACATCCCAAAGTCGGTTAACCTCATTTGTTCGAACACAAATAAATTAATCTCAAAGCACGTGTGCTCGAGAATGCTTTTAAAAAATAATGGTAAGTTTAAATGCCTCACATCAGTAAATTCCAAACTCACCGGTCACAAACAAGGTATTAAAATGAAGCATGCATCACCGATGCTTACGGTCCCACATCTGTGGTCGCAAGTCCATGCACTCTCCTCCAGGGGCAGGTGCAGGAGCCCAGGCCCACAGCCAGACAGGCAGTCCGACGTCGCAAAATGAGATCAAAGAAGCCATTCTGGGAGCTGATCGAGATAGCCAGCCGAGTAGCGACGCGAGCCCCCCGCACAAAGCGCGTAATTATTACAGATTCCAGGAAATTCGAGCAGAAATTCGGTTGCCAAAAACTGCCGTGGGGATAGATTACATTTATTTATTAGTTTAAAGCTCCCTACCCACGTGAAATGAGTTCCACAGAGAGCAAAATGAAGGAACCGTTGATCATGGACTTCAGAAAACGTGGATTTATGCACAGATGAGTTCCCACACAAAATTCCCAGCGCATAGAAACAGCAAGTTACGAAGGAAAGAGAAGAAACAATAAAGAATAATCATAAAAGAAGACATGAAAATAAAAAAAAACTAAGTAGGTACGAAAGATAGAAGTCCCGAAGGCCTAGCTAAAGCTGTGGGAACCTCACAATGTCCCCATAGCATCGGATAAACAAACCTGACAAACCTAACTAACTGAACCCNCCTCTGAGATCCCGGGTCCTCTGCACCAACGACCAGCACGCACTTGAGCTACGTGGCCTGGTAATTCGAGCATACGCTGGCACAATTTGCAGTACTAATTGTGCAGAGCTCATCACTAAGGTCAAAGTTTATCAGAACAGAGTTCATTACTCAGATCAATGTTCACAGAGCTCATGAGGCTCACACAACACGACACCACAAACGGCTCAGGCCATGCCCACACGACGCACCCAGACAACGAGTAGATTGAAACTACTCCATCTGAGCTTGATTACACTTCAATGGGGGCAGAAATTATGCTGCAGGCTGACTTTTACTGCGGTAATACATCCACTGTGAGCCGACTTTTACGGACGTAACGAATATATACAATGCAAGTAAATTTCTTACGGGGGCAACAAGCATACTGTAAGGCAGTGTAAGCCTACTTTTACGGACCTAACGAATATAATGGAAGTCAATTTTCTACGGGGGCAACAAGCATAGTGTAAGGCAGTGTCAGCCGACTTTTACGGCGGGGGGCAAAGTATTAGACCGATTCTTACGGGGGCAGCCAGTACACTGCATGCCGACTTTCTTAAAGGAACGGCGTAGCACATTAATTTAACTCCCACCTCCCTTTCTAGGGGCGCATTACAGGCCCCCACACAAAGGATGCCTCACGAGTCGTCATCACGCGAAACAACAGGGCTTTGAGAAAGAAACAAAGCCGCCGCAGCAACGAAGTCATAATTCAAACTCTGGACAGTACTGCTAAAGTTGCCTGCCACAACTGGTTACCGACGGGACTTTTTGCGTCGAGAACTTTGGTTTTGCGGTCGGTGGCGCTAATTAAGTTTAATGAAGTTGGGGGGACAGAACAAATGAAGGGAGTTACGAGACTCTCACCCACCTGGAGCTGTCGGCGGCCTCTGCACCAGCCGCGTCACTTGGGCATCGATGGAGACGCACTTGCCACCTGCGCGGCACAACGCTCGCTTCAGTGGCCAGGTCACCTGCGTGTACGTGTTCAGGTAAATGGTGACGTTCTGATCAACATAATAACTGCTGCTGTTTTTCTGCAGCAGGGAAACTGGAATTGAACTGTACATGAGAAACTGTTTTTAAATTAACACACAATATCTTCCTGTTACAGAAACTTAGGATTAAAACTTAGGAAACGTGTACCTGTCTATTACAGTTATGTATCGCTAGAGTACCTATTGGTAAATCCAAAATATCTTAATTCGAACACCGAAACAATGAAACTGGAGGACATATATACGTAGACCTACGCCAAAATAGTGTCATATTGTATCAGATATTCAATGATAAAATAAATACCCATAATTAACATCGTTCACATGCTTCATTTCACAACTGCTTCACCATTTTCAATTGAGAACGTTCCAATTCATGCCACGAGCGGCCCGCCGCATTTCATCGCTGCGCGGCAACTAGGGAACATTCTCCGACTGTGACGATACTTGTCACTTGAGCCATGTACTTAAAGTAATATTTTTGAAGCAGCTAACTCGCCATTTGTTCACTGACAAAATACACTGCTGCTTAGTACACTTGTATTTCAAGCTATAACAAGAGTCTTCCAAATAAAACACCGTGTTATGCAAGAAGGAGAAGTAATTAGGAATTTGCAACGCTACAACGTATTTCAACCAGTCCAGAAAAGGAGAACGTCTTACACCTTTCCATGTTAAAGAAATATTAGTATTTTGTTTGTCTACCAGAGGTGTATTAGCGTTTAGTTCGCCTACTAGAGGTGTATTAGTGTTTAGTTTGCCTAGTAGAGGTGTATTAGTGTTTAGTTTGTCTACCAGAGGTATATTAGAGTTTAGTTTGCCTACTAGAGGTGTATGAGAGTTTAGTTTGTTTACTAAAGGTTTTCGCAGTGTTCGCAGCGCCTATGCCTTCTATTGAGGAGGTCCCTGATTCGATTCCAGAACGTGCACAAAGGCTGGTTTTCTCGTGACCACCAAGAGCTTCTCTAGGGATGGGGATTAATCGCAGCATTCTCCGTTGCACTCAGGTGCCCTTTCAGTAATTAAATGCATTTAAAACCCAGTACGTCGAAACTCGACCCGAACAGAAATAAAATTTCTTTCATTTCCTTCGCTATGTCTCCTAATCTAAACACTGCCTTCAGGCAGCGCCACCATATTCCTAGTTGTCCTTCACTAACTGCAAACGTTTCTCAACCCTCATTTTTAAGCCTTTATAGTAAATGAATTTATTTCTTTAAATAGTTCCAAACGTGTCTCCGCGACTGTCATTCGTAAAATTGGATAAAATACAGCATAGTAATTAAGAAAGAAAAAAAAGATAATGGCGTTTCGAGTCAATGGAGCATTACTCGTCTCATGTGTCCTGCTGGCACGGGCCTTAGGAATCAATAAGGCCACAAAAAAGTACACTTTTTCTATCCATCGACTTGCGGTAGTCAGCAGCAGCGGCAGCAGAACTGAAAAGCTCATTAGGAAGGAATTTAGTCGGCTAACATCGCTCCAAGCCTGCACTGAAAGATAACTCGCGCTTATTGAGCACAAGCCGTCCCAAATTGGGAGATTGAGAACTCGCATACGGAGTTCGAATTCCGCCTTGTTAGCGAGACGCGCTTCACCAGCGAGACGCGCTTCACCAGCGAGACGCGCTTCACCAGCGAGACGCGCTTCACCAGCGAGACGCGCT
>VOMN01015622.1:0-17219 GCA_014899125.1 Orchestia grillus | reverse complement strand
CGTCTCCCTCAGTGCGTCTGTAATCGATCGCTCGACAATTCTACATGTATATCCCTGGACACGTCCATCCATCATACACTCGTGGACCTCGAACTCTGAGCTAAGGGTACCGTGTGATGCAAACTTTAGGATTAACTGGCATGAGCGTGGTCAGGATTTCCATCTTATTTCAATTTGTCCCGCAGAAATATTGGTTAATGAAATTTTCAATTAATTTTATTATCTTTTTAATTTTTTTCTTGTCTGGTAATTGAATTGCGTGTAAAATCTATCATTGTGGTTAGTAAACTTAGAATATAGAACCCGAATCTTTATCTTGAGGGAAGCTTAATGCGCAAATTGATCAACTTTGTGTTTACTCAGAACACGAACACCCTCGCGTTTGTTCTGCTTACGTAACTCTTCTTCTGTGAGGCCGTTTGTACTCTGCAGGCGGTCTTAAAAAAGTGATAGTGCGGGTGTTTGCCACAGTCGCGGTGTTGCCAACTCTGCCTCTCTTGAATTCTTGCCCTCTGATAATTCTTGATAACGGGACTTATCGTGTATTTCCTGTACAAACAGCTAAAGTATGGTTTTTGGAGTCCCATATTTTAAATCAGTGATAGATGTAAATTTGTTCGCGTCTCATTACGGAGTAATATAGTGAGTTTTCGGTATTTTTGAAAAATTGTTTACCATCCGGAAATATCTGAAGTTGTGGCAATATTGCTCAATGAAAACCTCCGGCGCTGAGCACTGAGCAGTGAGAGGTTGGTTAGTTTGGTGTGTGGTTGCGTAAAATTCGCAATAGAGTACTGGCGCGCATGTGACAGTTTTGCCGGCATATTTATTTTGACCTTACTTTATGATGTCACTTTGCATCTGTCTTCTCGATTTTCTTGTATTTGGGTGGTAACAAAAAATGCCTGATAGGTTCGATGTGAAAATTAGGCTCGAAAACCATGTTGTCTTTGGAATATTGAGATTTCTACTGTGCTTCGGTAACCGAATCATAAATACTTAATGTCATTGGAAAACTGCGAAGACTGTAGCCGGTAGATGTTCTCGATTTTGAGACTTTTTAATTATGAATATTGGTACGTCGTAGTGCCGTGATATGTATGCATTAAGTCAGAATGAGGTTTTTATTCGAATATATTATCCATGAATAACTGAAATATTGAACAATTTCAAATAATAGTACAATATCCATTATAGTGTTTCAGCCCTTGTAATTTGTGGCTAGTTAATGAATTATTCAGTCGATTTTGATCTCAAGGAGTAGTTGTCAGCAAAACTTTAAGACGCCTCCATCAGAAAATTCTTACTATTCGAATCATTTTGTGGGAAACTTGAAATATTTACACATTACCCAAGGTTCTTTAAGGACGGTAGGCCATGTAAAGCAGACTAGCCCACGTCAAATTTTATTCCTTCGTAGTGCGACATCATGGAGAAGAACGACATTTGACGCTGACGATTCTGGAACGTTTTCTTGAAAGATTTTAGATTGCAGCTGTTGTCAGCCTGCGTTGAGAATTTGATTACGGTTGAACATTCCGAAATAAATAGTAACGCGTTTATATTACCTGATCTACAGTGTAACTTTTCTAAAATACAATGCACGTTGAATTATAATACCGGCTCTTTTCTTGGTGAAATAGGAATCACCAGTGAACGCTTTTTTAAGAGGGCAATTTTTTGTTCAATTTAAAACACTGTAAGGTCAATTACGTCGTTACGTTTTGATTCAGGAAAAGGAAATTACGCATGACTTTGCCCAATATTTATGCTAGTGAGCATCTTTTTAAAAGACAATTCGTGTACCCTTGCCTTTGTCCAAAAGTAATAAGTAGTTCACGAGGAAAATGTTACCAGTAAATCTAAAGTGGCTTAGTATTTACTTTACTGCATCCTGCACAGAGCGCCCTGGTCATTGTACAGCCTTCATTTTAGTGTCATTGGAAAGAATTATTTTTCTGAGGGACGGAAATCTATTTTGAAAAGTTTCGATGTATAGAAAAAGTTTTATTGAAACATTCAAACCGTTCCAATACTAATATTTCGAAATTTCACAAGTATATAGAAATTTGGATCACATTTTCACACCTTTTTATTACGTTGCATGGTGTCAAATGAACGAATCAAACCTTTCCTCACCTAACCTTTCCTAATGTAGTGTAACCCTAATTTAACCCTAACGTAACCTTAATTTTACCCTTATGTAACCCTAACCTAACCCTAATGTAACCCTAACGTAACCTAATGTAACCCTAACGGGACTGGGAGGAAGCACAGGAGCGGGAGACAGGTTGTACGATTTAAAGTAATTTTTCATTATTTTATCTTATCATAAACCTCGTAAAAATAGGTTTCCTCTATTCAGAAAAAAAAGTTCTATTATGTGATCAAAATGAAGTCCGTGAGATGAATAGTACGCTGTGTGCAGTTGGCCGATGTAAAGTAAATATTAACCCTAAAGTGAATACCGCTACGCAGGGCCTTTCATCGGGGAGAATTAAGGTGCAAGAATTCGGTCTTCTTCCAGTCATGACACTTGCTAGCTAGAGTTGTGTTGTAGCTTGAAGTCAAGTCTACTTCTAGAGAAGCGCTCCATTATTTATTGTATTCGGCAGAGTTAACGAATTCATGTAGATTTACCCAGCTCAATATACCAAGTATGTCATGGAACTTTGGAGTAAACACATAATGCGTTTGCTTGCGTCGATTTCATTCCTGTCCTGAAGCAGGATTATGTTCATTGTGTTCAAAGTGCTCGCTCCTGCTAAGATTCGTTGTAGTAAGGCGCTAATCACCTGCGATCTACGACGCTGCATAGTCAGAATTGCAACTTTTTTTGTGAGGTTGCAGTTAACATTACACTTATTAAATCAACCGTGCGTAAATCTCGTGAGGTGTTTTGTGAGTCCAATTTGCTTAGGTGCTTGCAGTTCTCATGCTCCCAAGCCAACCATGTCCAGGAACCCCAGCAGAGTAACGCTGTCTTAATATTTGACCGCGATTTTCCATACAGGAAAATTTCACGTCGATAAATATCTCCGTTGTGAAATTGAAGATGAACGATTTTGTTCTTAAAAATTTGGCTATCCTATTAATTTTCCTTCTTGTCTAAACTAGCCTACTCGATTAATGAACACAAATTCATCGTGAAAACTTATGAATTTGTGTTCATTTATGTTGATGCTTCTAAGAAGGTTAGATGATCAGGTTTACCATATATGGCACACGTTGCAGTCTAAGTGTTAAGCCCCACTGAGCGGGGATGGGATAGGCTATGGACAATCGGGTTAGGTTACTTAGGTTTGTCTACTTGAAGGTATGGAGACCAATATCCCCGAAGGGACATATTTAGATTAAACGTGCTTTCGCTAGGCCTTCGAGACTTGTAACTTCCGTTCTCACTTTACTTCTTTCAATTTTCATCGTTTCTTTGCCGATGATACTTTATATTTTCTTGCGCATGGGATCTTGTGTGGGAATCCACCTGGTGCATAGATTCCCCGTCCTTAGTCCCTTCTCTTTTGGTGCGAGATAGTCTGAGTTACCATAGCATTGCTATCCTTATTACGTTACTACTACGTACTAAGTGATAAGTCTCATGGCTCTACTTGGTTGACATATACCGTGCAAGTTCGCTAGACCGTGTCGCAGTAGTCTCATGAATGTGCAGTAGTGACCTGGATTGTTTAACACTTTGCCTCCGGAGTGGGTCATGTATAGTACACGCGGTCATCTAACCTAACCTAATGTAACTAAAGCACTATCACGTATAAATACAAATTTTCGAATTTTTGTTAAATTTGCGTTCATCAATCGAATATGCTTGTTCTGATTAGAAAGAAAATTAATAAAGTAACCCAATTTGCGAAACCAAAATCCTTCATTTTTAAATTCACAGTAGACATTTGTCGGCATGTAATTTTACCTGTGAGGAGAATCGTAGTCAAAATGTTAAGTTACGCAAGGGAGTGAGGTGCACTACTTCACAATCGCGTTTCTAGATTTTGGTTGGAGAGAAATTTCATAAATCCCAGTCACTCAGGCAATAATCGTTAGAAATAGTTGACGGAGGTTGATCAAGTGTGAGGTATTATTTGGTTGCGAACTATGGCCTATTCCGGTCAGCAAATATAAGGTATATATGGGCTTATTGATTTTTTTAAATGTGTATATTTTTGTGCAGTAATTAATAGAATTACATAATTTTTAAGCTAATTAAAGCCTTTAGTGTTTCATGCATGTTTCGAAAATTTGATGTTTCCCAAACTCATGTAACACTGCATTTTATTTAAGAATGTTGTAACCTTTAAATTCAGTTAAAATAATTCGCGAATCCTTGAGAATCAAGTCACAATTAAGTGATTCAAAGTAATCCTTAAATCACTCCCTGAAAACTTTTCTCGCAGGTAACATTTCAATTTGAGACAGCGTTCAGTATAGTTTTACAAGGCCTTCAGCTGGGTACATTCATCATTTTGGTTCTTTTAAGTTTAAAGAATGCAAACACGACGCGTCCTATAAAAACGAAGAAATTATTTGATAGGTTTGCCCAATTTTATTCCTAACGTGCCGAATATATGCTCTTCAGTACCTATTGAGTTCGAGGAGTACATTATGTGACCTAATTGTTTCGACCTAGAGTGTTATAGCCTCTTGCTTCAGATAAACCGTTCAGCGTTATTGTATTTTAAAAAAGAAGGATTGCTTTCTTTTGAACATTTGTTTTTATTTCTAGCGTTTTACGGGAATTTTCATCATTTTAGAATTGAAGATTATAAATTTAACGGATACATTTATGTTTCTAAATTAACCAGCGATGAGTAAATATTTGCAAACATTGAAAAATTGTGGATTACTGTATGAAAATGTAGCGAAATAATAAATGGACTCTAAAAAATGAGGGTTCCAAGCTCACCATAAAAATTACGAGTAGGGTCGTAAAACTCCGATTCTTAGACCTGACCTTGAAACTCGAAAGTTTTACTGCTCGTCTCAAGGTCATGAAGGAAGAAGTGTGACGAAACTAAAGAACGTGGACTACGTCGAAACTCCTGCACTCTCACTTCATGTGTTTAACGTGGATCTGTGTATAAATATTACTATGGAACTTCTACTTCCATGCCATTTTCATTTGCTAATCCAGGAAGTTCGCAATAATTATGCGTGAAAGGGAGAAGCGTTTGACGGGTAAATCGAAATACTAGAGTATGCTCCCTATTTATGCCACGGAGTTCTAATGTACTCAATTCCTCGAGAAACTCTCGTTTTCGTAATCAAGCTCGAGTCCTGAATGCTTTGAGCTGTTACTATGTTAGCTGCCGGCACCTCAGTACATCGAGTGGCTGAGGAGTGCAACTTGTAAATTCGATTTGTGTTACGCAATTGGGTTTGCGCCATCCCGCCACACGGTGGCAAGTCTTCCTGGTTAGGAATTAATTCTCCGAGGCAGAAGAATTGAGGATTAAAAATGAAGTTTCTGATGAATTTATTATTTAGAGAATGTCGACGTGTATTTCCATTTATAAGCTCTTTAGAATGGTTTCGAACGGTGGAATCGTCTCACCATGCATGCAATTTTGGTTACTGAATAGGTTGGACACATTCCATCCTATCGTGCCTTGAGCAGTTAATAGTCAACAACCAGTTGGTAAAGCATAACCGAGAAAAACTTTTCCTCGTAAATATTCCTTTCAATATTCTGTAGAATTGGCAACCCTGCTGTCGAAGATCAATGTAACTCGGAGGTTCCAGCACATTTTAACTGTTTTTTTCTTGATAAGGATTAGTTTGATTTGTCGCGTGAGCAGCAGCATCCGCCTGATGCTTACGGCAAAGAGTGATTCATCTTATCTTTCTAGAACCAAGTCTCCTCAGGGGGCACAGAATAGGCAGTAGGGTTAGGTTAGATTTGTCTATCATATGCTGTGGAGATTGGCGACTCCAGGGGAGCCCTGTAAGGTTACCTCAGCTATAAATAGGCCTTCGGAACTTTAATCTTTTGTGCCCTCTTTGTTACTTTGAATTTTCACACCTTCTTTACTATCTTTTCTTCGTCTTTTCTTCGTCTTTTCTTCCTCTTTTCTTCCTCTTTTCTTCCTCTTTTCTTCCACTTCCTTCTTCTTTCTATACGCGGGGAACCCGGTGTGAGAACACATTTGTACACTGATTACACGTTTTCTACAGCTCATACTAGATAGTCCCTTCTCATCACTCTCTTTTTCACTCTCTTTGTATAACACTTCATGTACATAAGGAGCTTTGCACTAACGAATAATCTAATAGTCTTCTACAAACAGGTTTCAGATTTCAAAGTAGCGAGATGGAATCAGTGAAATGAGTCGATGCATTTTGCGAGCGCTGCACACTCCCCCCGCCCTGCTGCCGGCACATGAGGCGTGCGCGGCGTGGGGCCCAACTCCTGAAATGGATCGAATCAGATGGTTGCTTCTATTAACGTTCCCAGTACAAATGGTGGTAACGTCTCGGTAGAAATGCGTGGGTGACTTGAAAAACGGGGGTGACTTGAAAAACGGGGGTGTAAGTGTAGGCGTTTCGCGAGATGGATCTTTTTCTGGAAACCCCGGCGTTTGGGTTTCTCTAATACAAGAAGTGTTGGAGTCAAGCTATTAAGAAGCTACTGCAGCGTTTGAGACATTCTTGTCGTCCAACTGTTAAGGTATTTTTCCAGGCACCGTTGAAGAAATTGAAAGCCAGCCCGAACGGTTAGAGTTCCTCAGTCTCCTTAGTGGAATGTTCATTTCATGTTGTGCCCAGAACATTTCCACCCAATTATACTGGGTTGTTTCGACTTGCTTTTCGCGAACGCCTCTTTCGTATCTCGCAGATTTCAGCCGATGGTACCATTTCTTGGTCGAGTGCTCTGTGCCTGCCGCAAAATGTGAAGTGGTGATAGTCGCGACGTGACGTACAGTAACTAGTGAACTCATAGATCTTCACGAAATTATTTTGCTTATCCTGTATGATTCGAATTATGGTGTTAACTTACCCTAACATACCATTTATGGGATTGTTAGCTTGCATCACGTACCATGTATGGTATTGTAGTTTATTCTAAAGTTGCCGTGTATTGCATTGTTAGCCTACATCAACATACTATGTTAGTGTTCTTTAGTTAACAACCAACAATACCATGTGTGGTATTGATAGCGTACACTAACGTACCATAACTGGTCGCAGAATTCGATGTGAACTGAAATACCCAAGAACTCCCTTGGCGGACAAGCAGTATTTTTAATTAAACCCTTGCTCTCGGATGGCCTAAATTGAGTGCTGTTGTGCTTATTATATTAAAGTTTTACTCAATTTGAATATGATAGCTTCATAAATGGGGTGGATGGTGCAGCCCTGAATACGACGTGTGTACTTTACACTATGAAAAGTGAATATTCAACTTGAGGTTGCCTCGATCTGTCGTATAACATAGCTCTCATCATCGACGCTGCAATGCTGGCCGGGAGCTGTGTGTTGGTCCAAGCGATGAAGCAAGGATAATGGAGTTATTCTCGTCGAAAAACTTGGACATGAGGTGAAAGAAAAAAAGTCAGTTATTACAGGTTTCTTGAGTTGAGCAAAGTACCAAGGCATTGAGGAGAACATTTCATGACGCGTAACATCAACATGAGGGTAGGTGCGCTGACTGCAACTCATTAGTCAGGGCCCGGGTGTGAGGGTGCGGTGCTGGCTTGCGCTCTGCATTGACGTGGGTGATGTTCCTGCAGTCGCACCTTTGGCCGAAGTGCCAGAGCGAAAGCATTATGGTCTCATAAAAATTCGTTTATTAATATTTTTATCCATTAGTTCGTGTACAAGAATCGCTTCTGCTCACCGCGCAGCACAACTACTGCGTACCTTTTACGTTGACGGCAATTGAAGGTAGCGGAGTATCCTTGTGTATGTGTCGAGTGACAGTAAAGATACAAGTTTTCACTTACTCGCATGTGCAGCATGTGCACAACGCCTAATTCGTTGTTCTTTTGTTGCAATGATATCGGCAGTATATTTTTTGCAGTAACTTATCTGTCCCTCATTCATATGAGCGCATTTATTATTAATGAACTGTTTTTTTTCGCCACGTTTACAATCCTCTTATTGTGCGTGCATAAGTTACAATGCAGTACTTTTAAAGAATACAATAACATCAAAAAATGGCCTAATGCAGTTTTGAAGGCTTTGCTCACACCTGAAATTTCATGAGCTTCAGGAATTAGTGAATTGACTGAGAGTTTTTAGACGAGCTCGGGCGCGCTCGAGGACAGCCACTGTGGCTTGCGAGCGTCCTGCCAGAGGAAGGCTTCATTTGCCCGCCGTCTGGTGACTAGGGTCTCGTGTGGCAGTGTGAATGTGTGGGTCTGGGTCTGTGTACGCCCTTGTGTGTGCGTGTACGCCCTTGTGTGCGTGTGAGCACGTTTCTACGTGCCCAGGTTAGTGAAGGGTGTCTAGAAATTCTTGTCTGCTCGCCGTTGTGATCCTGGTGTGAGCGCTTTTTGTTGCTCATATAATCGTTTTGTGTTGACCTGAAGCATATCAGATGGCGTCCATTCGGTATAAGCGCATCGACTTCAGAATTAGGCTTGAGAGAATATGAGATTTTTTACAAACATGTTTGGTGCAAAGCTTGATGGGTCCTTGTTCTTCGTCGCTGTGGTCGGTCTTTGCTCGTGCAGCGTCTGTGGGCTGGGGAGTGGTGGGTGAATCGCCTGATGCCATTTGTGTTGTTTCCAAACGGCCAATATAAATTGAATTTGTTAAACAAAGTCTGACAAATTTGTTTCAACTAAATGGATAACATTTTCCAAATTTTCATTGTTCATTTGCAGTTCTTATTAACATTTGAGATGGATGCGAATAATAGCCCACAAATATGGCAAGGCTTGATACAACCATCGTGTCAATCAATCATAATTTTTAGCTGCTAATTTCCCCCTGCATAGAGCGCGTCATGTCCGTATGGTGTGATTTGCGTATTGATATTTGCTGGTCTTTCTGAGAGACTTCAGCATCTACCGCGCACTAGAGAATTCAAATTTGGTTCGTGGTGGATAAGTGAAGAATACCTTTTCCAATCAGTACTTTCTGTTTCGTTGCTCAAGTTTTTTTTAGCTGCAGAAAAGATTCTTAGGTAATTAAGGGTGATAGACTGTCGTTCGGGGAAATTGTGTCGGGAATGGCACAGCATGCATTCAAAGCTTAAATCTTAGATACCTTACGTTAGGTGCCCTAAATCTGTTATGTGTCAAAATCTGTTCATGCCAGCGTACATTGTGGAGTTGAGTGTTCCCTTGCAACAAGGGTTTGCTGTATAAAGCGAACTCGACAACATTTGAACCGTTTGGTAGTTAGGTTTGCCCCAAGTTTTAGCCACCGTGATAATGAAAGGCGCAGTTTGAATCCATGCTCTCTTATTTTGTTGATCACGTACAGCACATAGCCCATCTTCGCATGGCCCTAGCTTAATTGATTATATTTTGCTCAGAGCTTAAGTATTTGCAGAATTATGAACAAATATATTATCTATACCTATGGGCGTTATTTCTTATTTCCATGTCGCATACCCGTTGATTGCTGCCATTTAAGCGAGTAGGATTACGAAATTGCAAGTTTGAAATTCTCGCTTTGATTGCGTCTGCGATGTACAAGCTGTGCGGAAATAAGTTTCCTGGAACTGATCCATCGGTGTCTATATTTTTGAAAACTTCGTCGTGCGTTTTGACCCATTATCCTGTGACGGACTCAATTGAGTGATGGTGTTGTGAGAGGGGGACTGTGAGTGCTCATTAGGGACTTATCATATGCGCATCAGTCTAATTAGCGGAAGGGGTATTGCGCTCAGCTCATTAGGGGCTCAGTATTTACGCATCACAGGTGCTGCTCACGATGCGTCATGCTACGAGGGTGCCAAGCCGCTGCTGCCCTGTGTTTACTGACCTGCTTTGTACCCTCACCAGGCCTGCCCTCGCCTTATCCACGCCGTGCCCTCACTCCAACGCTGCTTGCATACCCTGTGCCCTGAACTTCTTCTCGCCTCCCTGGCTCCGACTGTTGACCTTTACGCAGCAGTGCGCGCGGCTTGCCCTCGCTTTCTACCCAATTCTCACCTCGTCTTTTTTACTTATTCGAGCTCCTTCCATTTTTCTTTTGGCTTGATACAGACATCTTTAATCTACAGTTGCCTACCACTTTATAACTCACGAGTATTTAATGTCACGTCGGCTTACTACACGATTTTTTTGATAGGTTGGCTGACGAATTTCCTAATTTTTTTTTATCATATTTACCCTGGTGAATATTTGTATCTGACTTGTGACCAGTTTGCTGTGACTGTTATTCGAACTGGATCGTCTTGGCACATTTGAGGCGTTATGAGTTATGACATCACTGCCAACTTTCACGTCGTGAGCCTCTGCTATCCAGCCTGTACGTTTAGTTTGATATGCCAGCAGCATTTATGAACACATGCTTATTAATAAAGCCTCAATTAATTATTTGAAATTTGCGAGGCGTTACAAGTTATGTACACAGAAAATTAAGAAACTGCGCAACCCAACGTGGCCACCGAAGCGGGTGTTGCAGCCACCGCTGGGGCAGACCGTGTGGCTTATTTTATCGTCGCTGGTCAAAATGTGCTCTGGTAAAGTTTTTTTGATCAACAATAGTTATTATTGTATATGGCGAATAGCTTACAGTTGCGGGTGAGAATTTTGATATTGTGACGAAAAGAAGCCGTTATAGGCGAAATAGCTGTTGCCGTTATTACCGCCCAATGTTCACCCCTACATAGACATGATGCCTTCCCAAACGATCTTGCTAAGTCTGACCTCTCATTTACGGTTAAGTCTAGTAGTATGTTCCATTGGGATACTAATTTGTCCTTCCAAAGCAACTCCGGTTTTTGGATATCTCATTTTTTTGCGTTATGAAATATTCTTGAAGAACCTTGGTATTTTAGTGGTGGCATTTCTCCCTTCATCTGTGAAGAACTTTCGTATTTCCAGTAGTACTGACGGTTCTCTCTTTTCTAAGTTTCATAATTCATGTGCCTTGGGAGTAGGTGAGAACAGAAAATATTTACTCCAAATTTGGGATCAGATTTTGCTTTTGCTCCTGCCTTGCACAAGATATTATTTTTATTTTATTTATAATTTTTATGGTAAAAAAATTGTTACTGATGTACCTTCAAATCGACCCTTATTCGTACACGATCGCTGTCAAATTATCGAACGTTGTCAGAGACGAAACCGTGGCCTTGAAAATTTAACCGACTCGCTGTGTTTGTTTCTTGGAAGCATTTCTCATTAAAGTGTCATAGTGTTGTCAACAGCTGATTCCAATCAACTGTAGGGCCAGCAACTTGTCAAACAAAAATCATACGTACAAAACGACGTGTAAACTGTGCATATTCGACGCATTTGTTGGTGTGGTTTAGCGTCTTTCTCGTTAGTAAGTTCAATTTTGACGCGGACTTTCGATTCAAGTTTAAGGACGTTGAAAGTCCTACCTGTGTGTGATGTATTAGGAAATGCGTCGTTAACCGCCTCAAGCTTTAGAAACATTTGCATCCCTCGTTATGTATAGTTTGCCTGCGATTTTTTCATAATGAGTGAAGATTTGCGCCGTGCGGATTTTGAACGACTTACCGTTGTGCTGAAATGCATCACTCCCGGAGGCTCTCATTTTGAGGTTTGAATTTTGTGGATTCAATTTCAAATAAGACTCCTCAATTTTTTGCTAGTTTTGAAAATTTTAGTTGTGCATTTGAATGACCTGACCAAAAATGAAAATGATTTTTAAATAACGCTTGCTTCTGTTTTCAAGGTTAATTAATATCGCTTTAGGACGATGAAAGCTCGAGTCTCCTGCTGGAGTTCAGAATGGTCGAGATTTTACTGAGTACAGAGAAGTGATGCTTGATGTGATGAGATCGGTTAGAATGAGGACTTTACCACCCAGTCATGAGACGAGTGGCCTGTCCCACCCCTCTGTAGCTGCAGCTCCTCCCCCCTCGCGTCGGTGGGGCCCCAGTGTCTGGTTTGTACATCTACTGCTGAGTTGTCTCCTGGCTCCTGCGGCGTCCATCTTGCTGCCAGGTCGGTGTGCTTCGTGTGTGTGTGTGAACTGAGCTGCTTCGTCTGCTCTCATTCTGATTTGGGAAACTGGCTTAGGCAAAATTTGTAGAAAATTTTATACTTTCCTTTGTGAGATGAAGCAACGCAACGTAGTCATTTATGATTCAGTCCTGCTCAAGGGGAAATTTTGCCAGTGCTCTAGCATGTTTACTAAATTGTGTAGTCGAGTGTACGAGCTGGTTCTGGTTAAAACTTTCTTTCGGGCCTTTCTGAACGTCCGTCCCTTTTGCCCCATCGTGTGTAACTCGAGATAGAACATCGCTTAGATTGAGGCTTACTAGCAATCCGCACTCGAACTCGGGCTGTTTCCAATTTAATCAGTTTCCTGCTGATTGCTTCTATTTCTTGTTTCATTTTCTGCAGGGTGTAGTGTTATTCTGAAACCAAAAGTTGATTTATTTCATAGGTCATTAAAAGTGATGCCTTCATTAGAGATTTTGGGCTTTTTTCACGATATCAGCTAAGTACAAATGTAGACATTCTGTATATGTAGATCGAGGGTTAATTTTGGAAGTATGATTTTAATTTTACTCGTGATTTTGTTCTTCTGCTGCACTTGCTTCAATGGATATTTCGATGAAATATCTGTAGTGCCCAGGTGCTGTCCTTGCTCNGATAAATTACAAAGCTCAAGACATCTCGATCAATCTGAACAAAGTGACTTTGCCGCTATGTTCAAGTGGCTGCAGTGAGAACGATCTTTCCTTTATCACAGCGAATTTTTGTCAAGAGTTAGATTTAATTTCTTGATTTGAGATGTGCTGAGTAGGTTTCTGTATCAGTGTCTTATCCTAATTTTTAATATTCCCTCCGGTCGTAAATGGTATGTCCATATCAATGTTGGTTGGTCGGAAATATTTGCTCCAAAATAATTGTGAATCTTTTAGAAAGGATACTTACTAAACTGTTGGTTGTAACATAACGGTAAACTTTATTTTG
The DNA here is from genome assembly GCA_014899125.1 of Orchestia grillus. Taxonomy (NCBI): domain Eukaryota; kingdom Metazoa; phylum Arthropoda; class Malacostraca; order Amphipoda; family Talitridae; genus Orchestia; species Orchestia grillus. The sequence continues at coordinate 4,137 of VOMN01015622.1, read as the reverse complement.
TAACTCAGTACATGAAATTGATAATGTATAAACATTAATAAATGATATTTTTAAGAAGATAAATAACAAAGGACAAACACTACATTGTAATTAAATACATAAAATTGATAATGTATCAACAGAAGACACATTTGCCACTATATTTAGTCAAAACATGTTAATTTATTCAATTTTCTGATATCTGAATTGAATTCGAAAGAATTCCTTTTCGCTCTACTTGTACTTCCAACAGAGGTTGAAGCCTGTAATTGTTACCATCGTTAGCCAAAATAATCTGTTTCATTAACTGCTGCGAAATAAGAAAAGTGTTCAATGTTGATCTCTGTAATTCCTCAACGCTATGTGTCACTTCTTCTATTAATTCATCTACGTTACGTGATGCTTTTTGATGCTGAAGAGATCGGATTGAATTGCCATTTATGGGCTGAAGATCTCTCAAGAAGTGTCTGTAATTCTGCTTTTCTCTTAGAATCTTTTATTTTGGTTATATGTGCACTTTATATTAGTATCTTTGTCATATCTTGCGGGAAATTAATGAACGAGTAAATATTATCTGAAAAAGGAAAAAGACAAAATTATATTCAGTTTTACCCTATTAGTTATTAACGGTTGAAATTTGTGTTCAACACAGTGTGCACGATCGTCTACTGTACTCAAGACAGAAATTTTTTAAAATACACTAAAACGCGGAGAGTTTTTTCCTTGTGTAGCAAATATTTCCGCCCGGAGGGAATATTGATTTTTAGATGTGAATTGAACAATATTTTCGGAAAAGCAATTCTCCACACGATAAAAATTATATTTTCTGATATCCTAGCTTTTCTCACTAAGTAAATTCTTTTATGATTGTAGTTCAACATAAGTTTTAAAAAGTGCATGGTTATCAACTGCGTGCTCTGCAGCATTATCTCGGGAGCTGCTCATTAGCAGTGGGCTTTTCAACGAACTTCGCTTTACGTCCGGCGTCACACTCGGTGGCAGCTCGGTCTTAATGAACACACTCGGTGGCAGCTCGGTCTTGATGAACACACTCGGTGGCAGCTCGGTCTTGATGAACACGCTCGGTGGCAGCTCGGTCTTGATGAACACGCTCGGTGGCAGCTCGGTCTTTATGAACACGCTCGGTGGCAACTCGGTCTTTATGAACACAGTCTTGAGCCGTTTGCTCGTCTTTTGCACAGTCTTGAGCCGTTTGCTCGTCTTGTGCACAGTCTTGAGCCGTTTGCTCGTCTTGTGCACAGTCATTACTAGTTCGCTTTCCATTTGTCGGTAAGTGTCATTTAGCTCAGTACGAAAAGATGCCAGCGTGCTTTTGGAAGCGGATTTTTTCAATCCTCGTATACGGTAAAGTGATAGCTGGATTCACTCAGTTCATCAGCACGTACTTGTTCTTTGCTACCGCACTCATTATTATATGCCATATTTTATTCAATGGAAAAGTATGTTACGAGGGGGAATTTATTTTTGGATTTTACATGGACTTAATGACAGCTTGAAGAAACTGTCGTATCTTTATATTCGGTCTCTAACCGCTCATGCTTCAAGGTTTAAAGCAACCAGAAAATATTTGAAATTGATTAGCTAGATTGGCACAGAAGTAAGCTTTGCTTTTTAAATGCAACTAATTTTTGATGGATTTGAGGTTCTATTAGTAGATAAAAGTATTTGGAAGACCGATCAATAAGCATTTTTACAGGAAACGATAACGCGTTCAAGACATCATTCTCTTACGTCTGGTTGTCAGCTTGGTGAGGTTCAGTTTTTATTAATTATCATTTTGGAGTTACTTCCCTCATCCTATGCGTTTCTAGACGAAATGTTTACAGTGTACGCTTTTACTAATTCCAGATGCAAGAGTACTCTTGGAAATGGTATGCGTGCACGGACAAGTAAACTCGTTAAAATTTTTCTAATCTAAGATTTGACCCTCGTTCATTGTTTAAAGTACCTGTATGTTTTGAGTGTTTAGGAAAAAACTCGTCCTTGCCTAAGAGTTAATAATTTTGTTACGATGACCGAATCATTCTTGGAAATAGGTAAATGAAAATAAAAATTTAAGGATGGCTGGTGTATCTTCCTTGTTAAATAAAATATTTTTCTTGCATCTACCATGAAGTTGCTCACGCAACTTATGAGTAATACCAATTTCTGATTTATTTGTTAAATCTAAGGTTTTCGTATGCAGCTACTCAAGAGTATTGAGATGCGCGACTAAGACGTGGTGCTTGCTTGATAGCAGCCCTCGTTGACACAAGAGGTGTTCTTGCGCGACTTACACGCTTGTGGTGTTCAAGAACTCGTGTAAATGTTACGGAGAAATGAAATACTAGGAGTTTTTGTTTGTACGCATTACAATACGACACATTTTTTAATATTAATGTGTGAAGTACAGCGCGAAACTCTTGCACAGGGAACTAATTAGGTGGCCCCCTGTGCAATACCTTGTCCTCTGAAAGCCTCGTGTGACGAGAGCTGTCCACTCACGCAGAGCCAGTGCCCAGTGCCGGCGACCAGAGTGCACCGGTAATTTGACTCGAGGTGTGTGGCACACTTTGTGTGCTCGACATGAAGATGCTTCTGTGCGGGATGACTGGTGCTTGCTTTACTACGACCTTGTTGCTCTGCCACTTGATCTCGCACGGAGTTCTTCGACCTGAGCATCTACGGCTTCAAATTATATCACTAGCAGCTCGTCTGGGCTGTGACCGGGGCTCGTTTCGTTATAGGGGCGCCTGCTTCTCTTACTATGTAACTCCGTCCGGTCCGGCTGTACTCTGTGACCATTTCGACCTATTGTGCGTTTTCTTCATGTAAAACGTTTCTAACAAGGTGCACTTGTCATACTCGTAAGGCGGCTAATAAGTGCATCAATGTTTCGATTGAACTTCATTTTTCATAGAAAATACTTGGAAAATGGTCATTGCCAAAGTTAAGCGAATATTGCATGCTTTTTGCAGTACTCGCTCATTTTTGTTTTTGGTTTTAGGTGTGCAAGACGATTAGAACGTATGGTTTTCTCGCTAACTTGACGGCAACGCAAGCTACGTTGGAGTGGGGCGAGCGAATCGCTGACGTTACAAGCTGTGTTGGGTGTCTCGCTGTCGACGGTGGTGCTAGCCACTATCACCTCGTGCTTGTATTCCATCGATAGCCCCTCCCAATTGTGTTGACCTGCGCCTCTTAACGCGGTTCTCGTGACGATTAAGCATAGCGTACGCGGCTGGAGGCTTAGAGAATTCTGCTACCATGCAGTTTTATGCCCTTCAATAAAAAGTAGACATACAGCAAGCTACTTGACGTGCTACTGAATTTAGAAATAATTTAAAACTTCGAGTTTCGTTTACTGTCTTATTCAGAAGCGAAGAAATGTAATGAAAAATAACATTTTTTACTTTTGAATGTTTTTTTGTGTGTTTTTACGCCTAGGAAAATCTATTTTTAAACAAACGTGTAAGTCACAGCAGACCTCCATGAGTAGGTGCACGGGTAAAGTTTCAGCAATAGGGCGCTCGCTTTTGTAAGTTTCTGCGCTGAGCGGCAGAGTTCCTCTGGCTCTACAAATTTCCAAGATTGAAATACTATCAGTGACTGCGGTGTCTTTCATCTATTGAGTCCATTTCAGGAGCTTATCTGTATCTCAGTCTTGAACATTTCTATTCGAGCGGGAGTAGTTCTCGTCGATATAGTTGAGGAGTTAGCGCTATGTTGCGGTAGCCTTGGCTTTCGTTCTTGCTTAGTGTTATTAGCATTGACGTTGTTTTATTGTCATTACATTTTCTTTTTGGTCATAGGTAGATGTTACGCATGTTAGCATTTAACTGATTGCATTCACGTTTCAGATTTTCATGGTATCCTTCCCTCTAAAATCTGAATTGAGAAGGTCTTGAAATTTCACTTTCATCACCATTAAATGTTAGCTCTTATAGTTTCGCAATATATGAAGATTGATACCCGTTTTCTCTCACGTAATAAATTAGGATCCTGATAATTACAAGCACCTTGTGAATTAGTGATACAGATATCATACTGAAGCTCAGGCTTGTTCTTTGTTGTGTGCCCACTTGTTTGATGGATATTTCGCTAGATTAATTAGAGAAGCACCGATTTTCCTTCGGCATAATCGTGCCTTTCATTTAT
>VOMN01015621.1:0-10700 GCA_014899125.1 Orchestia grillus | reverse complement strand
ATTCTTCGACCGTCCGCAGAAAACGGATTCTTCGACCGTCTGCAAAAAACGGATTCTTCGACCGTCCGCAGAAAACGGATTCTTCGACCGTCTGGCACGGAAGGCTCTCAATGGAACACCCGCGAGAAGGCGGTGCCAGCTCTCACCAAGCACAAAGTTCGCTCACATTTGCTCAACAGAACAATCAACCTTGAGAGGCCAAGAAGTACCACAGCGCACCATCAAGAAAAAATAATACTGTAATTTTTAAGTGCAAACGCTATAGCAGCCCAAAAATGGTACAGCTAAGCACCACTCCTTGAAAAGTAATGTCTTTTACTTTTTTAACATTTTATGAATGAGCCAACTTTGCTTACTACGCTGCAAAACCTAAGCCTCTGTCTGGGTCTCAAAGGGTTAACCGTATCACGCTGGCGTGTACTTTTCGCTAAAAAGTAACCTTTCTCGTTGTTTGGTGTTTGTGGGTTTGAGTGAATGTTTGAGCGAATGTTTGCTTAAAAACACTCCATGGGTAGGTAAACTGTAGCTGGTGCCACACGCTTCATATCCGTTACCAGGTTCTGAAAAGTGAATGTGAGCAGGGTAAAGTATTTATAAGTTGAAAAATAGTAATATTTGACGCGACAATATCTTTGCAATTCGGCATTAACCCTACATCGACTGAGAGGACCATGCGGTCCCATTTCATAAGAATGCTGCTAGTTTCTAGTATAAAGTCAAACACAGTCTCATTATCTTACACGTACACGAAGCTATAACAAGCTTTTCACACAAAACTAAAAGCATGGTAGTTTAAACGTCTACATATTCGTACATATGCAGGAAACTGCGACTAGTTTTTTCCCTTAAGCTAAATGCAGTCTTACCGTCAAAACATATCCATGGATGGCATGCAAATGAGTTAGGTGCGGCGCCTGGCGTGCAAGTAGATGCCGCTGGCGGGGTTGATGGCCACTGTATACACGGTGAGGGGGGGCGGGTCTAGCGTCTCAGGGGCCAGCTCCAGCCTGCAGGAGGAGGCTGTGTACACTGACGGAAATGAAGTTCAGTGCACCGCAAGCTTTCGATTGGAGGGAAAATTCTTCATCTGGTTGTCTCGTGCTCCAATGGACCACGTTAGGAAGGGGAGAAGACGGAGATTAACTGCTATTCCGGTCAAGTGCTTTTTAGTGTAGGTTTTATTGACTCATTTGAATACATTAATGTCCGAGTATATGTTTTGGATGCTAATAATCGTGATAATATTAATATTAACTTCATATATTTCAATATTATGAATACATATGTAGTCCTAAGGTTTATATTAAACCTTCATACATGGCAATCAAATTAGTAAACAGCAAATTAATTCTGGGTCCACCATAAATAATTCATATCACAAATGACCATCTCGGTTCGATTAGCCCGGCAATTTTATCACAATTAATTTTCAGTCATACAACCCCCACTACCTAAGATAATAAAGAACACGAGAATCAAGCTGAATCAAATAACACGAACAGATTTAATAAGCGACAGAAAAAATGAATAATGAAACTGAGTTTGCTGAATTGTTTTCAAAAACGTATCAAAAGAAAAACAGGGTTTCACTCTTTTGTATTGAAAACATGGCAACATAAGAAGTGATGCACAGTACTGAAAATAACCGAAAAGGATATGCCTCAATCCCGGCTGGAAACATCAGTCGTTTTGGAAGACCGGACGCTACGCTGGAATGTTACGGGGAAAGCGCACTCGCAGTTCAAGATGACCCTGTTGCGATGTTACGGGGAAGATGTTACGATGGTACGGATGTTACGATGTTCAAGATGTTACGCTGTTATGGATGTTACGATGTTCAAGATGTTACGATGTTCAAGATGTTACGATGTTCAAGATCTTACGATGTTACGGATGTTACGATGTTCAAGATGTTACGCTGTTACGGATGTTACGATGTTCAAGATGCTACGATGTTCAAGATGCTACGATGTTCAAGATGTTACGGGGCAAACGGACTTCAAAGCTGGAATGTAATGGTGAAAACTCACTCGGGGTTCAAGATGACCCTGTTGTGATGTTTCGGGGAAAATGTTACGATGTAGCGGATGTTACGATGTTCAAGATGTTACGGGGTAAACGCACGTCAAAGCTGGGATGTAAGGGCGAGAACTCACTCGTAGTTCAAGATGTTACGATGTTCAGGATATTACCGGGTAAACGGATGTTACGATGTTCAAGGTGATACGATATTCAAGATGCTACGATGTTCAAGATATTACGGTGTAAAAGGACATCAAAGCTGGAATGTGACGGCGAAAACTCACTCATAGTTCAAGATGACCCTGGCAATAGCGAGTTTGGCCTCCAGCTGCCCGAACCTCATGCCGACGCAGTTCCGGGGCCCCGCTCCGAACGGCAGGTATGCCATCGGGTGCCGACTGGACGCTGCTTTAGCCGCTTGCGAAAACCTTGGGAGGAGAAGGCCACCTTCAGAGGTCGAAGGAATTGCAGAGTGGGTTGTTTTCCACTGACTATAGAGGATTTACGGGTGGTCTCAGTTGAAAGCGTTTAGAAAATGACTTGGAATGAATATTTCTATCGACACGATGGTTCTGAGACATCGACATAAGCGGATTGAGTCTCCTTTGAACTCGCTTATTTGAATTTGCAGTGCCTTTAATAACCTTTATTGGTACGTTTAGTACTTGAACTCAGGAAGATGAATATAAAAAAGCTTTAAGTCAAGTCGATTGAATTTTCATGGTCCTATTAACACAGCACTTTTCATGGCGAATGCATATCCACATCTACCCCAAATCAAACATTGTAGCACACGAGTCAGTATTAAATATAAAATTAGATATCGATAAATAATAAACTATTAAAATAAATTAAATTAAATTCACTAAATTAATTTTGAAATATTAATTAGATTAAATTATTGGTTTCAATTAAATAAACATTAGCAATTAGCAATTAACCATTACAGCTTGCGAATCTATAACATATCTTTCCGACGCGTATATTTGAAGAAAGACATTTCACTCTTTATTACTGAAAACCTGTTTACCTAAAATGTAATACAGAGTCCTGATAATAAGCGGAATGGAAATGCCTGAATCCTGGCGGAACAAGCTTAAAGATCTACGGGAATATTTCGAGATCGAGGTTACCGAGTTGGGTCGAACTGCTCAGGATTTGGCCACTGCTCAGGGTCTCTGTGGATGTCCCAGATCGGTATGAGGACGCTGGTGCCCTTTGGGATGTGATACTCCCCAACCTGTAATGGACAAATTGTCTTCAATATCCAGCCCCTGGTGAACAATTGTTAGTCCTGTGATTATACCAACAAAAACCCAGTAAGATATGAGTGGTAAATTTTCTACGAATCTGCAATACATAGCTTAGGCGTATCGAGAGTAATTCATTTTAAAGTGGGTTGTGAAGATTGTCTATTGAGACACGATTCTAAACAATGAATACCAGAGCCAAGTGTGTACGAAAAAGTGATTTCGGAACAATTTCAGAAACGGTTTTCAACAATTACACTTCTTTATGCTTTTCCTCCAGTTCTAACTATGAGAATCACGTCTGACCAACACCCCAGTTCCTCCTGGACAAACCTGATACGATCTGACATTCTTTTGACTGAGCAGGTGAGGTACCCACCAGTCTCTTCGGAGGGCCAACGGATGAAGGTTTTCTATCACTGTTCATTCAAGACGCAAAAAAAGTAGGTGTGACGTCAGACACGCTTGTGGATTTGCCGGCTGAAGAAACGATGGTGAAAACTTTGGCTGTCGAGCGTTCGACCACGTGCTCTATATATTGAAATAACTATTGAGTTAACAATGTGCGGCTCCTAAATCCTAAAAGTAATGTAGCCGTGGAATAAATGAACAGAATTCTTCAATTGTTGGGAACCTAAAGGGATTCATAATTTTATGCTTTTCTTTTGGAAATAAGTATTTTAATTAAATCATTACGTTAACCTCGGATATAAGGTTAAAAGACCAGCAAAACCAGCTTGAGCTAAGACGGATGGATATGAACACTACATCGTATGGGAAATATCTTGATTCGGGCCAATATATATTAAGTACTGTGAGACTTGAGGCGAGTGAAATTGTGAATCACAATCTATTAAAGCTTGTTTTATCAGCAGATTTGTTTTGGAAGCAAGCAATCCTTAACCAAACTGTACTGGCGTTAATGCAAATATAGAATTCTTTTCCGCAACTTATTTGATGACAAAGTCATTTTTGGGTTTAAATTCTAAAGAATTAAAACACCACAACATAAATTACTTATGAACCGGTGAGCACAACACGGTCTCTTTGCTTATTAAAGTTTTATCAACAAGTGAGTAAGGTGTTCATCTCTTATCGGTGCTCAATATCAAATCATGCTGCCCTTCCCAAAGGACAGTAGCTCTTTGGACTTCAATTTGAGTACCTGAATGTCTTGCGATGCTTCTCTGGAGATGAACGTGACAACAGGCGGGTACAGCCGCAGACTCTCGCAGAAAATCTGGTCGAGCAGCTTCATCTCCGCCACGTGTTCGTAGGTGACAGCGCTGGCCGGATCCTGGAGTCAAATCAAACTCAAAATAGCCAAGAATTGAATGGGAATTGCGAAATCTGTTGAGAACGCGAACTGATCGAAAAATGTACTTCAGTTGACCCTTTTAGGCAAACTACATCGAGATATCTCGTGGCCGTGGTTGATGCATTCTCACGGTCAGTCAGTTACACAGACCGTGTGAATGCAGCGCTGGTCTTCTCGGGATAATTTTTTAAAAGGTTAATCAAATTTTGAACGTAAATGAATACTAGATCTTTATAGCTCCTCGCCTGAACGACAAATTTATCTCATCGCAGTGCCCGCCTTGGCAATGCTTGCGTTCGAAAATAGATGCAAGATGTTATGCGTCCTTACCTGAACAATAGATTTTATTTCCTCGTAGAGCTCGTCTTGGTAACGCTTGTGTTTGGAGAGGAGGAAGCTCGTGAAGGTGATGGCATTTGCAGTGGTCTCGAAGCCTCCCAAGAGAAAAACCCACGCATTGGCGATGATTTCTTCATCCGAAAGCACTTTCTTCTTCGGTACAGAGCTGAGCCCTTCTTTTCCCATCCGTTCCTCTAGCACGGTCTCCGAAGCCTCCAGCATCATTTGCAACACGTCAACTTTTTGGGTGTCTGGATCTTTCCTCCTTATGCTGATGACTTGTTTCAAGTGCGACACAATCGTGTTAGTCAACCGGCCGGACGAAGCAATTTTATTGCTGAAGAAGGTCATAAGGGAACCGAACGTTGGGAAATATATAGCTAAAATTATGAAAATATTCATAGCATTCTTGAGAAACCCTCGCACCGAATTCAAAAGCCAATCGTTTTGGTTGAGCTGACAGTTGGATTTTAGCGCTAGAGCGCATTCGCATATTACATCAAGTGTTAAACCTTGAAAAGTTGCGTAAATTTCGATGGACTTATTGGACTTGCTGTGGTCGTCCATGATGCTTAGGAGCGTGTCAATCTTTTCGTTCATGATGCCAGCCATGAGCTTCATCTTAGCCATGGAGAAGGTGGGGGTGAGGACGGCTCTCACGTCCTTCCACCTCTGGTCCCGGAGGCCCACAAGCGTCGTGATCACAGGCTCAGCTTTGATGACCAGCGACGGCCGGTTGGAGAAGACGTGGAAGTCTTTGATGAGAATTTGGCGCACCATGTCCAGGTTAGTGACCACGAGGCTGGGTCGCCCCCCATGGAAGTAGCCAAAGACGTCGCCGTGCTCCTTGCGCCACTTGGAGATGACCTCCATCGGGGTGGTGGTTGGGTCCCGAAAAGCGTTGTCGCTGCCAGAGATCAGGCTGGGTTTCACAAACGGCACGCCCATCCTGAAATAAAAATAATAACTACTGTATACTAAAATTATACATGAGAATAAATCATCAAATAAAAAACAAATCTTAACATCAGCAGAGTTTGGTAAGGTCTGCAAAAGCAGTAGGTAAATTACACGTTTCGCCCGAAACACATTTCCATTTAAAAAATTAAGCACGTAGTGATTGCCCTTTCTCGGATCACCTATAATAGGGCGTCTTATAAGTGCGTCAATAATTGATTTAAGGTTACCATACATTTATGGAAAAATTATTCGTTTCATATCTTAACAACAAAGCTGCAGGTTCCAAAAATAAAATTTTACAGTCCCTTGATAGGGCTTTTGCTTACAGCTGTGCAAAATATCTGAGCAGAATATTTAGTTCATATCAATAACTAACAGCTGGGCATAATATCTTAACGAAATTTCTTAGCTAATACCTTTAGGTAACAGCTTTGCAAAATGCCTAAGCAGACAGCTCTGCAAAATATCTTACTAAAAAAATATCTGAGCAAATACATCTATACCTTTCGTTAACAACTGTGTAAAATAAATACCTTACCATAGCAATTGATTCGTGGCTTCTCAGGACGTTATGAAAAAATAATTTCATCCGTCCTCAGTATACCTCCGTACATGCTTCAGTGTACCTGCACACGAACTTCACTACACCTACATACGGGTTTCAGTATACCTGCACACGGGCTTTAGCACACCTGCACACGGGCTTCAGCACACCTGCACACGGGCTTCAGCACACCTGCACACGGGTGAGGCGTGCAGGAACACACTGCCCACCTCTTAAAGAACTGGTGCTGGTGGCGCCGCCCCGTCACCCAGCGAGCGACTATCGCGGCGGCAGCACCCAAGAACAGCTGCAGCGCCCACCCCAACATTGTGCGTACGAAGGTGGCGCTGCTGGGGGCGCCCTGCGGCTGTGGAGCGAGAGGGGAACGGCACCTGAGCCTTGGGGAAGCCGTGAAGGGGGCAATAATCATGGGGTTGTTACCGACGGTGCTTCACTTCATTCCAAAACCTTAAAAAAAGCGTGATGTTCGTGATAGATCTCAAAAAGATGCTTACCTGCATTGGGTGATTGGGAAAGCATGATGAATTGTGAGCGCAGGTTTGGTGTTTATAGTTGCTGATGTTATTTGTGGATGTCATTTTGTAGTTGCTGATGTTATTTGCGGATGTCATTGTGTAGTTGCTGATGTTATTTGCAGATATCATTGTGTAGTTGCTGATGTTTTTTGCAGATATCATTGTGTAGTTGCTGATGTTATTTGCAGTTATCATTATCATTGTGTAGTTGCTAATGTTATTTGCGGATATCATTGTGTAGTTGCTGATGTTAATTGCAGATGTTATTGATTAGTTACTGATGTTTTTCTGCCACATATTTTATGTTTTAAAAAATAGCCCATTTTTTCCATCCTGCACAGAGCTTCAGTTACTTTTAATTTTGTATTTATTTGAGTCAATCAATCCCTTATTTTTAAACTGCTTTCAACCCTAAAATTGGTGACCTTGGCTGGATACGGCACGACCACAACAACCTGGGTACAGCATGACCACAACCACCTGGGTACGGCACGACCACAACCACCTGGGTACGGCATGACCACAACCACCTGGGTACGGCACGACCACAACCCCCTGGGTACAGCACGACCACAACCACCTGGGTACGGCATAAACTTTTAGCCATTTGTAAAGGTGAAGTAGTAAAATAATATAACGGGGAATTTTTCCAAAACGCCGGAACTCAGTTATTTCAAGAGAGGATAATACAGGATGCAGTAAAGTGATTTAATCTATTTGATGGTTCAATGAAAAAGAAAAAATATAGAAAGAACAAAAGAACAAAAGTATTTATATTTTCTGTATACATGTACATGTAGTACAACTTTATTCCATTCCGTTTCGAAGTAAGCACAGATCTGCTCACTCTGTAAGTCATTTCGGTCTTATTAGACCATCAAATAGGTCAGACCATCTTGCCTCACGCTGACTTATACACAGAAGAGTTGCCTTCCAAGTCACCTCGCTTCAGAACGCCGCCTGCCATTTAGCAGAAGCGGCGCCACCAAACTTCTCCTCTAGAACTTTTTTATTTGTATATTTTTAGGCCTCCCTAGTATTTTGTCGATTCTTATGTACATTTATTAATGAGGGGTGAAGAAAAAGTTAGTTGTGGGATGGACGTGCGTACATCACAGCCTTCCTGAATAACACCGAGAAAAAAAGTCCGTAAAATTGTACACCATGATCCATTTTCTGATGTCGCGCTCATTATAAATTTAGGCACTTTCAAGATATAGTTACTCTTTTTCCTGCGTTGTGCATCTAGGTGTGAAGTATAATGCGGGTGACTACTTGAATATATCGTCCAACTTTGCAAATTTGCACGCAATACATAATTTACACAGCCGAGGTGTACCCATTTAGGGACAGCAGAAAATGCCTTCGAGTGCTTGATTTAGCTCACTTTTTTCCTCGGTGCTCACTGACAAAATCTTATGACAGCGAAAAATCCCTCCGGGTGCAAAATTTTGCCCACTAATTTTTCTCAGTGTACAGTGGCAAATTTACGGCCCTGTACATGGTACATGCTACTGTACATGGTACATGCTACTGTACATGGTACATGCCACTGTACATGGTACATGCCACTGTACATGCCACTTTGCTCCTTCCAGCTGCCGCTGTCCACGGCGAGTCATTCACATGGTACGAGGAATCGAAGCCCTTGGACTCTGTCGCTCAATGGTGAATAAAAGTCATATCTGTAAAACTTTTCGTCCATCTGCAGCAGCTTCGCATACTCATGATGCAATGTTTGTGTTTTGAGCCCCTAATATCACTGGATGAAATATGTTTCATGTAAAAATATTTTATCAGTAAAGGAAAACTAATACATAAAAAGGTAAAACAATTGGCGACTTCAAATAAATAATATTTACAGAAAGAATGAGTTTGCTTTGAAATACAACTTCATCACGGCTTTTAGGTGTTCATAATAGCTAATAAGTTATTTTTCATTGTTAAAATTGATATTTCTTGAAGCTCACGACCATCCACAATTTCTCAAGGCAACGCAGCGTGATGTTGAAATTGAGTGCTTGTGATTTTAGGCGCATTTAAGCAATTTAATTCACATTAGAAGACGTTGCTCCGGATGAAAATTTCATGGAATCATGAGAACGCTTCAAAATGAGGCTTTTTATATTCTACGAAAGGCAATGAAAAACTGCGCATTTTAATTGATAGAACGAGGCATATATGCAATACATGCAGTTCTTGAATTGTTTCCGCCAGTCAGCTGCCAGCAACGGAGAATAAGACAATTCTCGGAGCAGGTTCTGCGAGGCCATCATGCGAAGCGTATTTGAACATCTTGAATGTCCCCCTCCAAACACCACCACCGGGAGAGAGGACGATGTCTGACACAGCAGTTTCTTCAATTTTCATCGAGAAAATGTAGCCTAAAGTTTGCATTTTTTGAGAATTTTATTTGGTAAACTTCTAAAACTGATTATGAAGAACTAACTCAATGTGTTTTTCATTCAAAATCCCCAGTTGACTACGAACTATGAACCTATTGCTTTGCATATGGATTGTAATATTTTTTGAAAAATTCCAGTTTTATGTTCCTGTTAGAGAAATAATATTGAAAAACCCTAATTGTATCTTAAGAAGATATCGATATTCAAATGCACCAACTTAGTCTAACTTATAAAAATGAACTTCGACTCCTCCTATGTTCCGACGAATTTCTCCTTGCTTGTATTCGATAGATAGCACAATAGCTGTACCTTTTCTACACAACATTTTCCGGATAACATTCTGTCGACATCATAACAACTGTACATTTGCTATTTCGTATTCCATCTGACATTTGTTTTCTCTTACATAAAATCCATGAAGCACTTCTCCGATCACTGAGTTTTACATTGTGATTTTCACGTCAAACTCTTTTGAACGCGCTTTTAAATGATTGTTCCTTAGAGAAATTGCTTCCGAATTTCACGATTCAAAATAAAATATTATTATCATTCATGTTTAATAATGTTGAAATTCTGCAGCTGCGTGAGACCATATTTACCTCTTATATAACTTCCCTCTTTTTCTTTGGTGTCCATCAAATTATTCGCATCCGAATTTGCTATCATGTATCCGACATGCAATTTATCCGGTATCGATATGAACATGTTTCCAACTCCCACAAATATTCATCCGTTTGGTTCTGCACTAACCAACATACAAATGTTGGTACAGAGTTTTAATTGTGAACTTGCCCCCTACAGTGTATTGCTGGTACACTGGTACCAGTGCAGTGTTTTGCTGGTACGCTGAAATTGATACAACGTATTACACTATGGCAGTATTACACTATGGCAGTACTGGTACACTATGGCAGTACAGTGTATCTCTGGCAGGTTGAGGTCGGCAAAGCATATTTTTCTCTACACTGGGGTCATTACACTCTATTTAAGTAACACTGGCGCCACGATCTGTGCACATGCATGCCAACGTTGCACGTAAAATGGCGGTAAATACTAAGCACACTGTACTAGCAACACTGAGTACAGGGACTGGGAGAGCCTCCTGCTTCTCGCCACCGCTGCCACCATGAGTGTGGCTGCAACAGACACGGGCTAAGCGGCACCGCACGTAGGTTAGGTAAATGCAGATAAAGAATACAATTATAGTTGCTCACGATAAGATTTTAGTGAGGCTTTGAGCGCATCTTGATGTAGCCTTGGCTGCGGCTTGTGGTCTGGCCGGGTTACTGGGTCTGGCCGGGTTACTGGGTCTGACAGGGTTACTGG
>VOMN01015620.1:0-38434 GCA_014899125.1 Orchestia grillus | reverse complement strand
ATGACGTTTTTAAAACCGTCCGTCCTCTCTGCCGGACCCTATCACTCTTGTGCAAAAGGCTTGTCTATCTGTTTAGAAGTTACAGTCGCACTGTGTAGCAATCTTGGTCAAACCGCAATAATAGCAGCAAAGTTCCAATAAATTGCTCCAAACCACCGTGAAGACAATACAAATTCCAACCCAATTAGTTAATACACTTCGTACTTTAAAGAGCACATAGCGTTCTTAGGACGTCACCTACCTTCGTCAAAGAATCCTTATTTTGAAGGAGCTTCGCCAGGTGTGTTGAGGGGAAGGGAGTTAGTGATGTGTTGATGGTGCCCGCAGATTGCTGAGCGGTGAAAGCGCGCATTACTTCAGTCTGCAAACAGGTAAGATATTAAATACATGAAAAAAACTCGCAAGAGGTAAATCGCAAAAATGAAAATAAGAAAAATAAGACTGCTAAAACAAATCACGTAGGAAGTTCGCAAGCTTGGGGAATGGCATATATCAAAGAAGGAGAAATTCATGAGCAGAAAATTTGGACAGTATACTTAAAGGAGTAAAAGCACCATATCTAATTGAGGAGATCAATTGAAGGGGAATTTGAATCATTTAAACCTAGGACACAGAGGAGAAAGTGTTTACCTCTTAGCTGAACGTCGTCATCCCCGAAACGGTTTCCTACGATGACATACTCTCTTTCTTACCGTAGTCATCCAAAAATTATTTTTGCTTAACATTAAAAAGAATTATGCAGGCATGGATTAAGAAAATTTACTGAGTGTGAGTTGACGAAGAAGTGGTACCGAGAATCACGCGTAGAAGCCGAAGGCAAACGTGTGTACCTGGGCAGCGGCGACGGAGGCGCAGTACGTCAGCAGCGTGTTGCGCTGATGCTGCAGGTGGTGCTGCGGCTTCAGCGTTGCCGTCACAGGCACTTGGCCAGGCCGGCGTTGGCGCAGATCTACTACACTCGCGCTGCTGATGGTCTGTTGCAGCTCCTGGCCACGGTAATAAAAATGTGAGAAGGGAAAATAAAAGAACTTGAACTGGAAAGAAAACTAATACCGGAAATACGCAAGAATTTGAATTACCTGCCTTTTATTTTCTTAATCGAAGCGACAATAAGTCATCGTATGAGGGATTTTGCAGCTTAGTCACTACTTCAAGAACTCAGTAAAACTGAATGTTCCGAAGCAGACTTGAGGATGGAGCGTCATTATTTCCAGAAACCATTGCTGAAGCTACCGATAAGAAAGTCAGTTGGTTACACATCTAGATAAAAAACAGGACGATATTTTAAATCCCATGTTCAAAGCTGGCGAGTGTTGGTGATACACTCTCCAGCATGTTCAAAGTATTGGAGAGTGTTGGTTGTACATTAACTCGATCAGTCGTCAAAATTCTTTTGAGAAATTTTAGAGAGCTATTAGACGTCATTTATAAATAACATAACCTGAGACAGAATATATTCTCATTTAATTAAAAGAAATACTCGAGACAGCCAATACAAGGCGAGGGGCAACCGAAATACTAATAATATACAGAGTAGTGTTAAAAGAAATATGAAATCATGGGCAGTATTTTGAACAATGTTTTTTGTATGAATAAATAAAATAATCTTAAATCCCATCGAAACAATTCAGATGAATTGTAGCTGAGAGGGAAAAAACTACTTTTGAAACTTGACTAAACATAGCCAACAATCTCATTTTGAGTGTGAGAGGGCAAACTGCACGTGTATCTTCCGTGGCCATTTTCTATCAGCATTTTGCATTGTTTGAACCGAATGTTGAGGCGAAACACGTTGACGATCGATTTAGGACGAAGAGATACAAACTGCTGTCATTGGGCTAACGCACAGGCAGATGGCACGCCACCTTTTTGAGCTGCGCAGTTTGATGCATGAGGGCGTTGAGACGATCGTGCTGCTCTTTGGCAGGAGCTGTGGTGCGTTCGTCCAGACCTGCGACGCTCGACACCTGCTCGATAAAAGAACCCTTTTTATGTACAGCTCGATGACGGAGATTCAAGTTTTGACCAGCTAACTCACCTAAAATTTCATTCAGTTCCGTCATTTACACAGCCTAATTCTCAGTTAGCCTACAAGGGACAGGGAATAATGTAGTAGAATTATCACAGAATAGAAGCGCTTATGGAAGCTTGAAGTGTAAAATTATGCAAGCAGGTCATGAATATAAGCGAATTAGAAATTGCGAAACTAATATTTATGAAGGAGATTGCGAGAGTTCGACCTAATTTTTCGGATTACACTAAGTTGGTATTTTTGCTACGCTTTCATGTGGTAGAATACCGTGAACGACTGATGCTTACAAAAGTGAGATGAAAATGTCAAAAAATAATATTTTTTCAAATTAAAAATCGTAAACTCACTAGAGATATACTTTCGATACTACAGTTTTGAGTCCATTGAGATAAAATGCAAAAATGTAATTTCAAAGTAAGTTTCATAAATATACATAAGAAGCTCTCATGCCAATGAGTACAGGCGAGAAGCGTATTTTCTGTTAACAAAATTCAAGTGAAATATAGAAGTTCCATTTTCACACTTTACATGCATAACAGACTTTCCAAATGATTATGTTGTGACGAACAAAATCCTTGCTACAAACTCTCCTCTGGAATCTCAGGTCTAAGCTTTGACTTTAGAAACCGCGACTAAATTTCAGTAACTCGTTTGGTAACAGTGACAACTGAGTTCTTGAATGGATATCGCAACACAAAAATTTAGCGGATGAAAAGGCAAAGTCAATGGCTCGAGCAGAACTATCTCAGTATATCACACGAATACTCATTCTCTACGTAATTTATAATAGAATAAACCAAATAAAGAACTATAGATTCGGGCATTGTAGCCTTTTTTCGTCATGTATAACAGTGATACATTAGTGTGGATGTGCAGTTTACATTTGGAGCGGATCTTACTCATTTAGCAGCAACATAATTTGCGAAATAGTCGTAAAATTTGTGTGAAAACCTCTTTTTCCTCCTGTCACATATGAAAAACTATCAAAGAATATTTAGGGCCCTGAAATTCTTCTCGATAAAATTGTCATAATTTCGATCTAGCCACCGGAAAAGTAACTGCTGGTACCGAGTAAAGAATCAAAAATCGCTTAGACAAATATTGGATAGGAAATCTGGCACGAGACTTGCGTAGAAGTCAAAAAACGGGCGACTTCACTCGTTCCTGTTGCCACATTCTGTTCTATTTTTAAAAATATAGCAACAAAAATACAATTCTGACCACTAGCGGAGGTAGTTGGGCGAGCTGCTGCCGCATCTTGGAGGTGCGCGCGGCTGTGTTGGCTGCGGTGGAGGAGCGCAGGGCGGTCTGCAGGTCCTTGATTTGCTGCAGGAGTGCGGGCGAGTCTTGCACGAGCCCGGCGCTCTGGGGGGCCGCGCTGCTCACACCGACCGACGACGGGTTCAGCAGACTCGCGCCTGAACAAATGCGACAGTACTAAACTTGATCAGGATTACCACTACAATTATTACATTATGAGCTGTGAACAACTGCGAAGGTTAACTCACAACACTTGAGGAGCTACAAGTGATTTTACGCTAGATTGAGGAATTTACTAATACTTGTTACAGTGTTCGGTATTGCTTTTACGAATAATGCATAACTAATGACGTGTCACTCCCGAAAAAACGAAACCATGGATGAGAAGTGAAGAAGAAAAATGAGAGATATGATCTAGTTAATTATAAAACTGAATCTACAACGCCATCTTGAAAATACTGTCCAGTACGCAATGAAGGCTTTCACTGGAGAGAGTTAACTTATTTTCAAAGTACACGCACAAGGACCTGCGCTAGTGCCCTACAGGAATATCTTCAAAAAGCTCTAGGTTTTACTTTACATCTAGAAAAGCGCCAAGCCACTCAAACTTACTGTAGGAACAACATTTTTCAGAGAAGTGCCTCACTAGGAATAGAAGCGTCTATCGATACCACATAACTTGACACGTAAAAATTTACACCTAAATGACTTCGCAACTCACGTTAAACAAAAGTTTCAAGAATCAATTTCAATGAATCTGCCTTCAAAAATAACATCCTAAAGTAGGCAGCCTTGGACGTATTACAAACCTCCAACAGCAACAGTAGCCGTCTTCTCATCCATGGATTCGTAGAGAGATCGTTTCTTGATGTTCTTGAGTTTCTCTCTGAGCTCTCCTTTCTCCACCTCCAAACTGTCGATGTCACTCTGCAGGTGATCCATGGTTTCTTCGTACTCCTGCATCCACAAAAAATTACTTAGTAACTGTTCACGAGACAGCGAAGTGAGAAAGAAAGTAAAAGCGGCGAGTGACGTGAAACTGCCTAATATTTCTCCATGTGATCAACACAAAAAAAATAAGAGTGAGATTCAACATTCTGCGAGATTTTTTGATGGAGTGGTACACAAAGTTCGTTCAAGCTGTACACTTTCATGATACGCTCCTTCAATTTAAAAGATTTTGCCACCTTATAAAAAAGTACTTATTATGGTTTTCGTGATTTGGTCTGTCCCAAGTTTCCATTTTAGTCGTACAAAATGCAAGAATATAACTAACGAAACAAAAATTTCTTTTCAATTGTTCTCTAGCCAAAGGATGATGTATGATACATTGAAATATCACTTTTCATGGTTTGACAAATAAAAGTCATTTTAAAATGATTGGTTACTATTTGAGTGTCTTAGCACGGAATGAACTAGAAGAAATGAAGTTAATATTTTTCTTAATAAATACTACTAATAAATACTAATTGTAGCGTAACTCTTTTCCGACGTCCTAATGCCACAGAGGAAGCAGGAAAGAAACGATTCACCTTCTCTTTCCTCCTTAGCAGCATAGCCGTATCATCCACTTTGCGCTGCAGCCTGTCGATTGTAGCGTTGGCGTCTTTGGTGGCGTTGACGAGCTTCTTCTCAGCGAGATCTCGTCTCACCATCATCTCGCTGAGCTCTTCGTTCTTCTGCTTCATGAGAAGACGCAAGTCACGAAGATCTTGCTCCCGAGATTCAAGTTTGTGCTTGATGTGTTCAGAATCTTTGAGTTCAGCCTTAATGTTTTGTGCGCGTTGGACGATAGGAGGCGTGTCCTGAAGTGAAAACGTTAAAATCAAACAGACACGATAAATTATCTTGCTGAACATAACTCATATCTTTCGTCTGAACAAGACGAGATATGTGGCCTCAGTCCAATAAGCGACAGATTTTCGCACAACCCAAAATGAAAACGAAGATGACACGTTGGAAAACGACACCCTAAACCACACAGAAAACGAAGACGACTCACGTTGGTGTCCTCTGGCGTGCCATCGTAGTCATACTCTCCCTTCTCGAGACAGGAAGCCATGAGGCTGAAGTGGCCACTCGCCGACATGAGCGACGCTTGGATGCTCTCTGGGCCCTGGTCTTCACCGCCGTACACCACGTCTGTGGCTTCATGCAGCAGCTCCTTCACTTTCTCACTCGCTATCCCTTCATTTTCTGCGCAGCACATTGTGATCACAATAAAGGAAAAAGATGTGGAAAATTGTGTTGTTGATTCATGGAAAATTTACTGCAAATAGAAAAAGATGGTGGCATATGCGTTATTTTAGAGATGAGTCGTATGATCAAGATTTCAGGAAAAATATTCGAAATTTTTAGGGGATTCAAATATCCCTAAATCGCTTTTATCTATCCCATGACAAGGATGTATCAGAAGTTTTGTCCACTAGGGGCAAGAACTAACTTTACTTAGGGAATTGTTCTAGATAACCCAGCTAAAATTATTTTATTTGATCAAATTTTACGTTAAGTACTGCTGTAGTAACGTATCGTCACTAGCTTCTCAGTCTATTAATTCAATTCATTCAAAACTTTTATCCATCAATCAAAACGAAGAGCTACTCCTCATAATTTTCACCAAACTTCCAAATACAACTGACCTCCAGAGAGAGAGATCTGCTGAAGACACGCCCTGGCGATGTGTCTGAGGGCAGTAGCGGCGCGGCTCACGGAAGGTCCTGCAGCCCTGAGGGCGCTCTGCACCTCGCCGCTGTAGCTGATTGGTCCAGCTGACCCGTCTTGAGGCAACCGCCTCTTGATGCGCCGCGCAGCTCCAATGATGTCGTCCGCTTTGCTGAGCACGGTGTTGCACAGCGTCGTCACCTCGTTCTCTTCGTCCGGCAACTGCGGGCGTTCAAACCGATACTTTACACTTTCATCACATCATAAAAAATATAGGGTACACGGCTAACTACCCCAACCTGCACCGTGTACCACTGTTGGTACACGCATCGTGAGCCACTACTGGCAAGTCTAAACAAGATGAAAGTACGGCATAACTGTTACAATCAGCAATGGGTTAATGTTTTCAAAATACAACAGTGAGAAAATATACCTTTATTCAACTCGTAATATTACATTGTCGTTACACAGACGTGAGAGAGCTTCAAACAATTTGCAATACTTAAATTCCGAAATTTCTAAAATGGCAGAAGCACACTCGTACAACACAAGATTAATTCGTAAGGATCCATACTTCTTTCCCTGGGGTGCTTTCAACGTCAGTATTACTAAAGGCAGACAATTGGAGAGCAAGAAACATTAACAAATGCGAGTACACGGTCGTATCGGAAAGATCTGTTCTAACAAGCAATGTCTCTTAAAACAAGGCTCACCTCAGAATCGAACACGGCTGCGTACAAAGTGTTCCGCACTAAAATCGCTGAAATTACGTGCCGTTCGCGCATTTTTAAACCATGAACGTATGACGTCCAGTTTTATCAATATTTGATGATAAAATGCCGAATGAAGAGGAAGGTCGCAGAAGGTAATGGCAATAGATGTTTAACCGATTAAGCATGCAGTGCCTCTACATTACTCAACTATAATAACCTATAATATGGATATCTAAAAAAGAGTAAGAACAGCGATGAAATAGAACAGATTTAATACTGACTTTGCGTAATTAGAACTCCATGACTGCTTGTCCGCCCGTTTGCAGAGTAGCACTAATTTAGCAGCTGTACAATAATTTCATTCATATTTTCTTTCTGGTACAAATGACTCACGAATAACTAGCTTACAAGAAAATCGCAAAAATTATTGAGAAGGAAACTTGGCAGATCTTGAGCCCCCCACATCTGGCACCATCCGGACCGAGACCCAGTTTGACCAGGCCATTTTTTAAGGGAGACGGCGTCACTCAGTCCCAGCCTGCAGCAACGGCTCAGATCGCATCTTAGCCCTCACGCCCTGTATTTATTTCTCCCTGTAAACTAACCTTTTTATTGGTTCATGTTTTTGCGATTGAATATAAAAACATGAATGGGAAAACTGCAGCAGATGCTTTACGCGTCACGTTCGATACCAGGTGTTGAGGTGAATTTAAGACCGGCTAAAGTAATGTTATGATGATGTCAAAGTTAAACTAACGTGTGGCTTGAGCTACACTAAGCGTTAATGAGGTCAGCTTGAATTGTTTTGAATCACTTGAATATTTTTCTAATTGCTATGCTGGATTAGAGGTGTAGGTAATGGGCGGAATTCTGTATTTGTGAGGTCCAACCTGTGTGTTCACTTACTGCCAAGAGCGCGCGGATTCTTTTAACGTCGGTGGCAGCGGAATGTGCAGCGGCAGCAACAGCTCTGGTGAGGTGCAGCAGAAGCGTGGGTTGGTGCAGCGTGGCAGACTGGAGGTGGCTGTTCTCCAGCGTCACCACACTCGTCGCTACCCTCTCCAGAAGCTCCAGTCCAACATTCTCATCCAGCTGCAAGAGAAGTCCACAATGATTCGCTCTTTACTGTACCGTTTGTTTTTAATGTACAGCAAAGTAAAAACAATTCTTTGATAATTCTGAGAAAAGGAACTGTGTCAGATATCATACACGGTGCAGCTACGATTTAACAATAAAGGGATCACACGTATGAATTATAACTACAGACATTATGATGGACTTCTCGAACAGCTCTACCATTGTTAAAGTAAATACTCTTCTACGTTTTAATTCTGTTTAGTGTACAGAATACTATGCATTATTCTTCCATAAAGGGAGAAATGAGTATGATATTACACTTACTGGTAGATACAGTGTGCAGTTGTCTTTCAAGGTAACATAGTTACCCAAATGAACTATACGCAAAAACATGCAATGTCATCTAAAATATCATCCTAATTCATTGACCCACAAGCACTCAATTCATAACGAGTGAGCTCCAAAAACGCCCGCAAGCTATTACAGACTCGTAACCGATGAGAAAATATTCTAAATCTCAAATAGGATGTGGAGTTATTTCATATGAAATGGATGGAATATGTCTAATAGAAATAACATGAAAGATCTTGATTACAAACCTACACGGCACATCTAGCATGAGCCCATTGCTCCTACCTTGAACGATTCATCATTCATAATTAACAGTTGCACCAAAAGATCATCTGTGAATGAAGAGTCTCTACCACCAACATAGGGTAAAAAGTAATGAACGTCAGGCACCGGCAATTGCCGCATAAATAAAATAAGAGGCGATAACATTACACGGACACACACACTTGAAATTAACTTTTTCAGGAAACAAAAGTTGGAATTAACTTTTTCTTGGAATTGGAATTAACTTTTTCAAAAAAAGGCTAGAACATTACACGGACACACACACTTGGAATTCACTTTCTCCAGGTCACTCTCGACACCATGTTGACACCATGGAGCTGAAATCCCATCGCCACTCTCGAGTACACAGCCCTCGTGACTGAACCCCAGCCACCTGGGCACTGACCGTTAACATCTCTGGTCCCCAACATTATTTTACGTATGTACCCTTGAGGAAAATTTTACTCCATGCTCAGCCCCAGCAAATTTAAAGCTACAAAATGATGAAGAAGATGAATATATTTTTTTTTACTCCACATGGGAGTAATACACTGATAAATTGCCTATCATCACGATGGATTACTTCTAGCACGTCTGGTTAGGAAACCCTGGTCAAAAGGATAATGAGCCTTTTACCAGGCACAACTGTTTAACTTCTGCACCTCCGTAGAGGTGTAGTTTGTGGTAGCAGCAGCGACAGTGGTCTCACTAGACAGCTTGTAGTAATACTACCTGTTCTCTGGCAAGTCTTGCCATTCTATTTTATGCTTAGTCGAGTGCCTGGGCGTTTTTGTAAGAATTTAATGTACGACGACATGGGACTCGTATAGAAACTCAAAAAGAGGCAACTTGGCTCTAACCAGTCACCATAATCTACTCTATTTCAACGTGGGTGATTGGTGTCTGACGGAATGGGACTCGGGTAGGTACCTATGAATAAGCCACTTGGCTCGTTCCTACTGACACATCCAATGCTAATGCTAGCCCGTACCTGATCTCTGCACAGCATTTCCTACTGCCACATCCAATGCTAATGCTAGCCCATACCTGATCTCTGCACAGCATTTCCTACTGCCACATCCAATGCTAATGCTAGCCCGTACCTGATCTCTGCACGGCATTTCTTGCTGCCACATCCAATGCTAATGCTAGCCCGTACCTGATCTTTGCGCAGCATTTCGAGGTACTGATCGATGGCTCTCTCGTGCGCCGCCAGCTCTGGGTAGAGGCCGCCCAGCGCCAGGAACTGCTCCACTGTGCCCCTACTGGCCGCGTGCTGCAGCTGGTGCACGCAGCTCTGCCAATACGAAGTTCCTGTTATTGTTTTCTCCTGAAGTAACGTAATCAACAGCCCCTTCCACAAAGCATTATACTGTAACCATGAGGTTTTCAAAGTGCAGAAGTGGTTTAAGGTTACGTGTTGGTGATTCGCTCGCATTTAACCACGGGCTTGTTCTCTTACAATTGCCTGAGTATCTATTGGCTAGAGTATCAATATCATCTCTCGTTGCGTCCATATTTTTTTTAGCTGGCAAAGCAACATAGAACTCACTTGGAAGTAGCTTTTTTTAGTCTCATTTAGTTTAGCTTATGCACAAGAAACCTGTTTTTTCAATCGTTTTCAAGTGCTGAGAAATAGTTTAGTAAGATATTTTGAGTTCCAGTGCCGCGTGCGTAGTTTTGGATTTTGATAAAAAAAAACATTCAAGTGATGTCCGATAAACGACCGTGGCAATACCCTAAATTTATGCATTCCCGATTATATTTTACCCCAAAAAAGTTTTGAAACTATCTTCGTGCAGTTCTAATTTCGGCAATACCATTACCGAACGTTGTCCTGATGAACCAAAATCTTCAGAGGTCGAAAAAAATAGTCTGTACTCGGACAACAAGATTAATCAACGTTTCATTGCAATAAATTTCATTAGATTCATATGTTCCAACACTGTGTAGAAAAAATTCATTAATAGAGAATAAAACTAGAAATAAGACAAATTTTTTTAAACTAAGGAGACTTTGTTAGAAAACAAAAGCACAACACAAACCATGGGTCCTTTCACGTGTGACAACATGGTATGTGGACTGACAGCTGTGTTGAAAGCGATGCGTGTTTGGCAAATACGAGAGTGTGCTGGAGAACGTAGAGTAGAAAAAAATAAGTGGTAGCGACGAATCATTAACCTTGATTGGACCCCAAAGCTGCCCTCTTAGTCGGGAGAACGAGTCGTTATAAGAACCCGAGGCAGGGCGCATGACAGGACTCTACATTACAGGCGGTTACCCGCTCTCTTGCCGCTCTTTGACGGGATGCCAATGCAGAACAATTTGTGAATGATCAGACCCGTCTTCTGTCCTTGCCAATGTCGTACAATGCTAAGATTTGCACAATCTTCAATGATCATTCATAACACTTTTATGGGGTACTGAAGACAAGGGCTATCTCTGATGCTACCTGCACGGTGTGAAGCAGTTGTTGCAGTCTACACGCGAAGGCATACTGGTCAACAGCGTGGGTCTTCAGGACAGAAGCGCGGTCAATGGCTTCTGGTTCGCTGAACTTTTGGACTCCATTCAACACGACGTCCGCTTTCCAAATGACACGCGGCAGCAACAGCAGCAGGTTCACTGCATCTTGATCGCCTGTCAGGGTTAAGCACAGTTAGCTAAAATATTTTCTTGGCTGTAGGATATTCATTTTCGAAAAAAATGTATCTAATGTTGAAGATCATTTGGAAGAATTCAAGGTGTCGAGTTATAATTATTCAGCGATAAATGAATCATGGCAAGGTCAAGTGGTTTCCATCCACACCTCGATATAGAAGAGTTCATGAGACTAAGGAGTTCAGTCATTGGTCACAGTCTTTACTTGGCGCACGCAAATATTCGTTAATAAACAAAGCAATTACACTTACGTTGATTCCGTAGAATTCGTTGAGAAAAGCATAACAGGAGAGCAAAGAATTTCTTCTTGTGTTGTCTATTTCATGTCACTAGAATTATGCAAAGGAGTAATGACATGACCCACACTTCTCACGGCAGGTTGAGAATGACACAGGTGAGTTGACTAAGGAAGTGAGGGGTGCATGTGAGTTGACTGAGGAAGTGAGGGGGGCATGTGAGTTGACTGAGGAAGCGAGGGGCGCATGTGAGTTGACTAAGGAAGTGAGGGGTGCATGTGAGTTGACTGAGGAAGTGAGGGGCGCATGTGAGGGGACTGAGGAAGTGAGGGGCGCATGTGAGTTGACTGAGGAAGTGAGGGGGGCATGTGAGTTGACTGAGGAAGTGAGGGGGGCATGTGAGTTGACTGAGGAAGTGAGGGGGGCATGTGAGTTGACTGAGGAAGTGAGGGGGGCATGTGAGTTGACTGAGGAAGTGAGGGGGGCATGTGAGTTGACTGAGGAAGTGAGGGGGGCATGTGAGTTGACTGAGGAAGTGAGGGGGGCATGTGAGTTGACTGAGGAAGTGAGGGGGGCATGTGAGTTGACTGAGGAAGTGAGGGGGGCATGTGAGTTGACTGAGGAAGTGAGGGGGGCATGTGAGTTGACTGAGGAAGTGAGGGGGGCATGTGAGGGGACTGAGGAAGTGAGGGACACATGTGAGGCGACTGGAAAAGTGAGATGACTCACCGCCGCGGGTCATGAAGTTATCAGGTAGGTACTGCTTCAAGTAGGTCACATGATCCCGCGCCTGCTGCAGCTCTAGCTCACGCAGCTCGAGATCGATGGCGGCACTGTGAGCTTTGGTCTCCGTGAAGAGCTTCTGCTCATAGAGTGGCCCGGTATTAATGCGCTCCTTGCGATGTAATCAATAGGTCGATTAGTTTACTTCTAGTAAAATTACATCGTTGCAGATAATGTTAATATATATAATAGGAATCTGAAGTGTTTAGCACATAACCATTTTCTTGCGTCGCGTAAAAATAAAGTACACGCCTGAAATATTGCTCTGGAGTTCATTCATGGACGACAAGTGAGTGTGGAAATTCAACAAAATGTTCAAAAATCTTTTGCGTATTCAGAGAGCTAGAAAAACGACTAGGAAACCTCTATCAGTCGCTTTTAAAATCTCTGTATGACCAAGGCCAGTTCTGCAGCAGTCTTGTGCATCACATAAAAATTCTTGTTCAGCTACGCCACTGTCGTAAATTTACTTTCCTAGACTATATACCCCTACGTACGACGTGAGAAGGCTCACGGCAGAGACAGCAATAACTGGAAAGGAATCCTCCAGACTCTATAGAAAAAATGTCAAACCTATAAAACTTAATTTATTTTTGCGGTTAGACTGCAGTTGGCTTTGTACGGAAAGCTCGGAGCAGCTTTTTGAAGCTGTTCAATATTACCAAGGACTCTGTTAGGTTTAAGACCAAACTCAGCCACGAAAAATTCAGTTCAAATGAGCGGGTATGTGAACATGCCCTAATGATGACTGATCAGGGTTAGGGGCTCCCAGACAGAAAAAAATAATCTAATGAGCTGAACAGAGCAGACGTGGACTTATGGCAAAATTACTCCGCATCAGATTATTATTATTATAGTCATGGTTTGAAGCTCTCTATTCACAAGGAATGCGACCCACACAGCGAAGAGAAGGGACCATTTAGTATGGACTCTAGAGAACTCTACGCATGAGGTGCTCCCACAAAGGATATCCTCTGCGCAAAAAAATAGTAAGTTAATCATGAGAAGAAGAAGAAAAAACAGGAGAGATAACAGTGAAAAAATTGATAAATGCAAAGTGTGGGCACGAAAGATACAAGTCCCGAAGGCCTTTCTACAACCGAAATAGCATAACTCCGCGTCTATAGCCTTTCACTGAGGACTTGCTGCTGGGAGTGGAAAACTCAAGTTTTCATCACGTGCTTTATGAGCTTAAAATGAAAACAAGCATACAATGAAGCGCGACTCATTTTTTAGACAAAGAAATTTGCGTGATCAAAGGAAGTTAATTAACAGCACAAGCGCGCTTAAATCAACATTTAAATACGAGAAACGACAAAAACTTAATGAGAGAACCCTCCATACCATCAAAACCAATTACTAGCTTGGAGTTAAAATTATTACGGTAAACTGGCACGGAATATTCATTTCTTACCTTGAAATCGATGACCTCGGAGGGCGTGCCAACAGGGCGGTTAGTGGCCTTGGTGAGCTCGTTTCTGAGGTTGGTGTTCTGGTCGGTGAGCGTCTGAACGAGCTCCCTGAACTTGGTGATGGTGGCGTCACGGTCCACAACTACCGCCCCCAGCGCGTCACGCTCTCGCTCGACCTGCAACAAAGTTCTCTCAAGGTTCTCACATCTTCACACCAGACAGGTTTGACAAGTGAAGTTGCAGTGCATTGTGCAAACCAAACTTCAAGAACGGGATTTCTCGTATGGTTGCGAAAAAAACAGACAGGTGTAAGTAGAGGGGAAACGTGTGCAATAATACAATTAGGGCTATTTAAATAACATCAGAGCACCCTAATTAACGAACGACGATTACAGTTTACAAGTCAAACAGAAACCTGTTATGATTCGAGACGATGCATTTGTGACACAGGGCACCAATTGGTGATTCACTATTCATTCTCAAAAAAGTGATCGTAAATTTCAGCTTTCGTAAACGTAAACCTCGTGAATTACGGCGCTGTACTTTACTTGATTCATCCAAAAATTAGTGAAGAGACCTAAAAAGTTGCGGCAATCTGACCTCCCTGAGCTTGGCGAGGTTGAGGTCGAGGTCCTCCCTGAGCTCGAGCTCCTGCTCCTTGGCGCCCTCCACCAGCAGGTCGTTGGTGTAGTTGATGTCCTCCAGGTCCCGCACCTGCAACAGCGGCGAAGGGGGGTTACATACAACAGCGCTATACGGCACCCTGTACCTTACAACACACACCGCAACAGCTACGCCCGGTAACATAATATCACACAGCAACACGAACAGTACATGCAACAACACCTAAGAACAACAACGAACACAACACTACCGCACACAACACAACGATGCCCAACAAACAACCACACAAAGACTGCCCTATTAACAAACGCTTTCCTCTGGCTCCTTGCAATTGACATGACTAGAACAAAATGGCATGAAGATAACGAGTTACTGATATTCTAACCTAACCATAAAATTAGAACTATAACCATACAAGATATACGTTGCTACAGAGCAGTTCAAGAACAGATTTTCTAGTGTTTCAGTGGCTTTAAGCACGGCTCGTTATTGCAACAGAAATAAAGTATTCACCAGTAAAAATGGTGCACATTTTTTACTCGTAATTCGACTACTAAATGTCTCTTGAAGCCTAATTAAACAGACCATAATATCGATCGTAAAGAATACGTACACATTTTTTGGGCAAAATGCATGCGTTTGATATTTCTCAGAGACGAGCTTTCAATCTAGAAATACTTATAATGAAGTTGTTGTGACCAACGCGATAAACAACAAATTGAACCAACAGCTAACTCCATTAGGCCTGGAAAACGGATCGACGTAGGTAATCCACTCCTTTCGAGTGGTCAATTCTTTACAGATACGCAGCGATTCGTGGCTGGTTCATGATCACAGTTATCATCAGATCCTCAATGTCGCGTTTAAAAAAAGGAATTTGTCAATTTTACCAGCTTATTATTTTTAATAATAATTAGTAGAAGGCTCCTTAGCTACATCGATAGCGATGTCAAAATAGCAAATAGAAGGGACCATTTAGCATTGACCGTAAGGAATGTGGAGTATATGTACGGGTGTGTTGCCACACAGGGTTCCCTGTGCATGGAAACTGCAAGTTGGGAAGGAAGAGGAAAAGATGATTAAGAACAATCAGCGAAGAAAGCAATAAACTGAAAAGAAGTAAAGTGAGCACGAAAGATAGAAGTCCCGAAGGCCTAGCTGGAGCGGAGATAATCCAACAGTCAGTGTCCCCCTGGAACACCAGTCCCCACACCACAGGACAGAACCACATACCTTCATCAGAACAACCATCACTCGCAATAGCCCCTCGCATCTCGACCATCGAACTCTATACAGGTTTCTGATAGCTCTACTTGATTAACCCTGATATAATTGATTCCTTTAAAAAAATAAATATTACAATAACAGTCGTTTATATTTCATGAGTTCCACTCTAGTTTTGAACGAAACAATGAGAAATTTAGACTAACTGGATTATTTCTCATGTCCTACAGAATGGCAGTGGTCCTCGTCGAGTTAATTACAAATTTACATTCCTTCATGCAACAGCTAAGCCCGGGACAATCCTGCTTCTGTAGCTCCTTCAGGATAAACTGCTCCAGAAACCAGCACACCAGCTCCTCGAGGACCAACCTGCTCCTCAAGGACAAACCTGCTCCTCCAGCTCCATGACTTGCTCCTCGAGCTCCAAGTTGCGCTCCGTTAGAGTCTCGACCATCTCCTCAGCACCAAGGGCAGCGTCCACCTGCTCCTGCAGGTCGGCCACCTGCGCCCTGCACTGCGTCAGCTCCTGCTCCAGGTGCTCCTTGGCGCGCCCGGCCACGCTCATCTCAGCCTTGAGCGCCTCCATTTCTTTGGTCTGCTTCTGCATCTCGTGCTTCTCGTGGGCCGTCAGGTCGCGCATCCTGGACATCAGAATGTGACAGTTACGACAAGGGAGAAGGTGATCGCGTAGACTACTCGCAATGTTAGGTCGCGTCGCATTGGGCGTCACAGCCTCGCACGACTTTTCATAGATAAATAAAAGTTGTAGCTAAAGCTACTCGCACTGTCCACATGTACTGAGCGTTCATTCACGTTCACGTTCGAGCCGTGAATAAATCAGAGACGTAATGGTTCAGCAAACTGCTATAAATTGCTGCTTATTCAATGCACATCTCGT
This sequence comes from Orchestia grillus, assembly GCA_014899125.1. Classification (NCBI taxonomy): domain Eukaryota; kingdom Metazoa; phylum Arthropoda; class Malacostraca; order Amphipoda; family Talitridae; genus Orchestia; species Orchestia grillus. The sequence goes on along the minus strand of VOMN01015620.1, from coordinate 22,238 downwards.
AATTGTAAATGATACGTAGGAGCATAACAATTAAAATAGATTATCAATGGATACATTAACAAAGCGCACAAGCATCAACACATAAAAAACGACATCAGCTGTACCGCTGAACTTATAAATAACAGCCTTCGACTCGAGAAAATTTCTGATTTTAATACTACTTTTCCTATGTTATCTCGAGGCCCACGAGCATTAGCCAGCTCTACAAAACTCCTACTCGCCAGTACTTAGAACAGCTGCTACTTCTGCTCAATATTTCTTAGAGGATGCAGCTAAATGGCTAAAAAAACAAATGAGAAACTCGCATTCAACTTTCCGTCTTCCAAGCGGATTCGGTGCACACATTCTAATTTTGACACTTGCTCTTCCCTAGTGTTTACACATCTGATTCAACCGATTTATTGTTCTTCTTATCGTAGATGGGAAGAATAATGGTAGGAAGAATAGAAATAACTAAAAGATATATATTGCGTCTGTAGGAACTAGCTCTCAATAGGCAATGTAATTATCTCTGGTAGACCAAGAGTTAACACTCTCCAGTCTCCCGGGGCATGTAATGTGCCACAAATATTTTTAACAAGTCTAGCGGGACTAATTTGTCCCTAAAACGCACTGACATCGATAAAATACGCCATTTATACGTCCAACAATCATTACACTATTTCGAGGCAGTCAAAACCAATAATATACGTAATCTATGTGAACAAGAAATATTATTTTTAGACCTTTACATTATCAGCTACACGAATGCATACAAACCCGACGGTAGCAACGACCACACTCTGAGTGCAGACGATCGTACAGGACTCACTTTTTTTTTTAAAGTCCCCCACCTGCAACCAAATTGTTAAAAACACAATTTTTATTGCTTTAAAAAATTAAAAACCAATTTTCATTGCGGACTCACTTGACGAGGGTCTCGTGCAGCCGCTGGTTCTGCTGCTCCAACTGCTTCACCTGCAGCAGCGTGGCGCCGCTCAGGGCCTCCGAAGTCCCGCCCCCTCCAGGAGTCTCTTGAGAGCCGCTCGCCTCCTTCAGGATCTCCAGGTCAACACTAGCGATTGTAGAGAAGTAATTGTTAACTCTTTAAGTCCAATGTATTTTCTTCAAAGAATGAAGTTTTCCTGTCAAGTAACGTTCATGAAATGTGGGAAAATAAAATTTTCTTGGTAATTTGTACGTAACACTATGGAATGAGGAATAAAACGCGATTTTAAAATGTCGCCCGCGAACGCTAGTGGGTCATGGAGGAACAATGTTCAAACGCTAGTCAGTGAGCCCAATTTGAAGCCACTCGTCTGCGGGAGACTAGGAGTTTCCTCAGTAACAGCATATGCTACCAGTCAAAAAATTCTCCTACAAGTGCACCAGATTGTCATGGAGTACACCACTGTAAAACATCAACGTAAATTCCGCAACAAATTCGGAATGGAAGATAAACTATAAAATTGCCAAGATGCACTTAAGTCTTAACGAATAAATGAAGCCTTGGAGTAGAAAATAGTATACTAACAAGGCTGTAGTGAATTAGATGCTGGTCGAGACCGCAGCACGATATGACAGAAGGCAAGCAAGAGAAGGCAGTCAACCAGTGATGCTACTCCAGCCATGCTCTCATCTCAGGATGATCACATGAGTGGATTTTACTCAGTATCCACCAATCTTCATTCATCTAATACCATGATCATGGTTTTCCTAACTTTACTGCTAAAAGAAAACGTTAGAAGAATTTTATAGTCCCTTACCGACTTGGTAAACGTACACGCAGAAAACACAAACGTCGCAGGATCGGTTGGTAGGTACAAAAAAATTGACCGTTTTACAATTACAAAAAAAAACTCTATAAAATTTATGCATAATACTACCCCATCAAGAGATCCAAAATAGTTCCCCCTGAAAATCAGTGAAGTGATAACAGATAATTCCTCATCTTTGTACATGAGCTCGAAAGCATGCAAGGTACAGTTCTCAGTTTTTAAATTTAGTTTGTGTCAGGGCACTCGCAATACAAAAAGTAATTAGCATTCTTAAACCACGTACAGAACACAAAGAAGGAGGACTTGACCTCACGACAGAAAACTGATCTTTCCACAACAATAATTGCTCTTCAGTGTCAGGCTGTTTAATCAGAGAAAGCTTAAATCTCCATAAAATAATAATTTCTTCTTAAAAAATACCCTCTTTGTGACTTTACAGATCTATACAGACTCTATAATCTTGAGGAGACGATATTAGAATTAAATCACTTTTGCAATGCGACTGCATTTAGGAAAAACTTGCAGTAGCATTTTGAAGAGTAGCCATACACTCAGTACCACAGGTCCTTCTAGCGTCAAATGCTAATACGCTAAATAAACCTAAAAATTATCCAATACCAATTCAATTACAATTTTCGAAAAAACATGGAGAAACAGAAAGTTGACCCACGTGAGCTCCTCTATCTGCTCCCGCGCCTGCTCCAGCTCGAGCTGCAACGTCTCTGCACGCTCCTCAGCCATCTCCTTGTCGAGCGTGAGCATCTCGACGGTGTCGGCCAGGTCCTGCGTGTCTTCCACGGTCTGGTTACGGCTCTCGGCGGCGTCTCTGGCCTCGTTACGAGCTGCCACCAACTCCTTCTGCAGCTGGGCCTGTTATGCGCAGGGCGGGACAGTCGTTATGCCAGTAGACGTCAACGCAGGGCATGACGAAAACGAAATGCTGTCAACATGTGGGGTCATAGAATTACCTGCAATAAAATCTATTTCCTAGTGTTCTATTGCAAGCTATAACATGTTAGATTTTGTAAATGATCCTAGGGTGGTTGTTGTTGATAACGGTACCCAGTCTGCGCTTGTTAGCCCGGAATCAATCTTTGAATACCCTAACGTAGTATTTCTGATCTACATGAGAACATAATGAGGAAAATATGAGTTGGGTGAGAAGTGTTTTCTGAGCTTCAGAGTCGACAAATGCTTCGAAAATATGCACAGGATATTACACAAAGTTGAGCATGGAAAATTCTTATACGAAATTCTCATTATGAAAGAGTTGATTATTGACAATTGTTTTCCAAAGGACAACCAATCAGCCATATGTAGGTACTGGACATGGGTCAAAGTACGTAGATGGATGACAGCGGCAAGCATCAACGTTTTGTTAGGAACAGAACGTCGTGTTCTATGACAGACGTGCATATGCAGCCATGAAGCAGATACTGGACCTTCAGTTTACCAAACATCCTTTCACTCACATGACAAACAAAAAATTAGTCGCAAATTTGTTTCGTAAGTCTGATAACTCTAGTTTTCCCTAAATTTCATTCTGCAGAAGTTTCTGGAAATTTCTATATTATTCGTGTGGAATTGAACGTGGGAGCGAATGTAGGTTAAATTGAATGAATTTCAGAGTTGAATCATTAACATGACTGGTCTCACGAAAATCTATGCCACATGAGCATTTTCTGCACCTGAAGTTCACTCTTACACACCTTATTCATAGTAATGTGCAATTTCATTAAAGACGAGTACATTTGCGCCTGTCTTTGTGTTATACCTCTGTAAGTCTAAAGACTCTGACAGAAGGAAGAATGTTTGTTGCTGAAGGCCCGCAGACAACTCACCAAGTTCTCCATGAGACGAGTTTTGTTCTCGCTGAGCTGCTCCACCTGCAGCCGCAGCTTCTCCCCCTCCTTCAGCTTCTCCTTGTCCTGGGCGCGCTTTACTGCAAGGCAACGAGGTTTTTAGGAGCTGCCTCCCACAGCCGCTTTGAAAATGGGGGAATAAACAGAGCTAGAGTGTTAGTCGTAGTGGTCTTAGAAATACTAGCGTATTATAAACAGAACTAGAGCATTGTGAATAGAACTAGAGAGGAATAAACAGAACTAGAGCATTAGTAGTAGTTGCAGTGGTAGAATAGATTCTCTAGCGTTTGAGTGGCTTGGATTATGCCGCGCAGCAAGGCTCACAATTTGGAACTTTGTCTATCCCCTACTCCACCAGAGAAGAAACATAGTTCATAAGGATTCACTCGTAATGAAATATATTACACAGATCACGCAAGTACGAGACAGAGCTTGAAGAACTATATACATATATAAGAGTTGAAACTGACGGTTTAAATGAGTTAGCTTTCGGATGTACAGGGGCTGCCAGCATATTACACCTCTCTGCATTCGCCACTTTATGCAAATCAAAAACAAACATAAAAGTAAAAGCAAAGCGCAGATGAGCACAGTCAAGTATAAATGAGACGCGGATGTGTTGCACACATAGAAAATGGAAGCATAGGCACCACATCTCTCGGTGGGGCTCAGCTCTTATCAATGTATTTATTTTGAAGAGGACTACTATTCCAAACAGGATGCAGAAAATTCCGTTGGGTGAACTGCAAAAAACTTCTTAATTTAGCACACTAACTGGAGTTTCGTCGCAATCTGAGGTATATTCCCGTTTAGACGAAGTCTCAAAAATTCGAACAGCACTTTTATATTTCAAATTCTTTGGTTTGTAATCAGTAGGAGGTACAAAAATTCTCAACACAGATAAAGTCCAAAGTTTCTGGTCTCTAAATCAGTTCTTTCTTCTAGAATTTATATGAGAACCGAGATCCGTTCACCACAAGAAATCAATCCAACTTCCTAATTTTAGCCAACATGTACAATCTCGAATCCAACATAGAAATCTCGAGTAGAAAACTTGCCTGCATTCGCTACTGATGAACCAATTTACAAGAGAAGTTACGGGGTGAACAGCAACTCACTGCGGAGAGTCTCCAGCTTCTCGTTGAGGTCCTTCACCTCAGCACGCAGGTTCTCGAGCTCCTGCATGTTGACGCGCTCTTCTTGCCTCGTGACGGCGGTGGACGTGCCTCCTGCAGCGGCGGCCGCTGCTGCAGCAGCAGAGCTGCGGTTCTCCACAAATCCCATCTGTTCAGTACGATGATCATTCGGGTATGACTCGAGTGATAAGAACACTTGTTGAATAAAAAGAGCTAACACAAAGAGCTGATGAGTCACAATTTTATTTTTAGTCAGAAGCACTATATTTTGAAAATTCACGAGTGAAGACTAAATTTTTATCGTAAGTTGGACATGACTTACGTGATATGAATTCTTTGTTTAACAAAACAAGCAAAGACAGGCAGTTGACCCATCAGAACGAATGAATTAAGACTAATTTTCGAAATATAACAGCGAGTTATGACACCAGAGAGAGCTGTTGGCTACGTGTTTCAATCAAATTCAGCAAAGTAAGTAGGCAGAGTACCCAAGTAACTTTTATATGATTATATACCCAAATTTTCTTACGAAAGTAACTTCAGAGTTACTGTGAAACGAATCCCAACGTAAAAAGAAATGTTTTACCAAAATTATGCGCAAAAGTCATATACGTTCCATAGAATGTATTTTAAATTGTCAATCAAATGTTACAATCCAAGTTTTTTAACGAAAGGAAACATATTTGGGAAACAAACACTTCGAAACATCATAGCACCACTTGAGTGTTACAAAACCCAAGTTTTTTCATTTAGCACTGCCAATGGATGCATATTATCAAAGTGAGGTGGAAAAATGAACTTCTCAAAACACGTAGCATGTAGACCCCATACTTTCACAAAACTAAAAATACACGGACGAAGAGCTCCGGTCCAAAATCCGCCATGCTAAGATAAATGTGGAGTAACTTGTGCAATCCAGCAATATTCATTTCACTGGTCCACATGCGGGATGTATATGTTGGAGAGCATTCAGCAAGACCTTTTATTGCACTAAACGAAGCATGGTTGGTCTCGCAAAATGGAGGATACAATCAAGCAGGAACGATTATTTATAAAACTGGGCAGGTATCAACTGTAGAATAAAATAAGAAGGAGACTATTTTCCAAGTTTTTTTTGTGTAACTGAGAGTTGTGTCATCTCAAATAAAAGAAAATCATAATAGAACATAATAGAAGCACAGGCACAAATAAAAAAGCCTAAAAAACGTGTACCCTAGTTAGAGAAAAAATGTGATATCCTCAAAAACAAGCCCTAAATTTTCCATTACTTTAACTAAAAATTACATTTTCAATTTTCAACGTTCAAAATAAACTGGACCACATGATAAAGGCACAACAAATTACTCTAGATACTTTTTGTATTGCTCTGGAATAAAAATTAGAAATTTACAGATTTCTGGAGCATAGATACATTGTTCAAATTCCTAATTAAAATTTCAAGTAAGTGCATACATTAAAAATTTGAAGAAACAGCAATAACATGGCCTAAACCATAGAATCTTAAAATCTTTCCTTCCACATGTTAAAAGAAATATAATGCCCCACCTGATCCACAGCCAAAATGAAAAGAAAAATGAGGCAAGAACAAAGGAGGCCGAGTCCTCAGGCGCCAACCAGTCCTGGCCAGTCTCAGAAAAATGAGTAACTTAGACGACTTGAGTTGAAGGAAGCTCGCATCGACAGACCAACGAACTTGAGAACAACTGGGGTCCTTGAAAATCCTAACTTGGTCGATCTCAGAGTGCTATTTCAAAAATGACAGTAAGACCTCTCTCTTGGGCAGGCAAGTGCTTCAAGTTTTTTGAAACGTGAGATGTTGCCCACAGATACTGCATTGTTGGACCATTTTTCCCTCGTTTTAGTCAGTTCATGTAAGCGTTTCTTCTCCCTTTTAGTCCGTTGATGCGAACATCAACTCAACAGACACCTATGGAGTTGAAACCGATAGTTTTAAATAAAACAAACTCCAGGCGGCTTATCGGTCATCAGCATATTGCACCACTCTATACAAATTCAAACAAAACAATTACTAAATCAGAACACTAATGGGTATAATGAAATAATAATCAGACGTGGATGAATCGGACACACCCAAAGGACGCGGTCGTTACGCACACGGACGCCAGCTTCAACACACATAAGCGTGTCATTTGTTGACCTTGAATAGGCCACATTATCTTTTAAACGAACACAATGTTTTGTAAAGAGTCGTGTTTATTGTATGCACTTGCGTTGATAATCATCCTAGTTTAGAACGAAACGCAAGAATTTGAGAACAAATTTTATTAATTTTATCGTTCCACTAGTGGAACGTTCGACGCTTTATTGAGAGGTCTTGTCATTCTAGAGGCATGAACTTGGATTTTCAGTTGCTGTGGCCAGCGAAAATAGCAAGTCAGCTGATTTCAAGTAACGTGTGCAGAAAATATCATGTAGAACAAAGCTATTCAGGGACAGTAGAAAAAATATCAAGTTATACTAAAGGATAAATAATGAAACAGGCCAAAATGAAAACAATTACCATACAGAGCCAGTAATTTGAATAGCTCTGAAGCAAATATTTTCGAACAGGGATAATTACTACTTGCAAATGTCATGCCACAAAAATTCCAACCAAAGAGAATCATCTCGACCAGCGGTCGCCAAACTACAGCTCGCGGGCCGTGATTGGAGACCCCTGGTCGAGACAAACAGCGGCTACACGCCAGTACGTAAATCCAAACCACAAAATGCAGGAAATTTTGCACTAGAATCAGAAATTATTAGCACGACACAACCGCACGCCCAGAAAAGATGAGATCCATCATAGGAACAATGTACTTGAATGGCAGGCTCAAAGAAAAAATAATGATTGAACTAAAGGTTTAGGTTTAAAAAAAAAATGACATGAAAATGTAATAAATATTCTTAATGACTTTGAAGGTGTGGAGCAAGAGAAAAACAGAATATATGCCTGATTAAATTTTACTTTATCTAATAAAAGTGACAAAAGCAAAAAGCCACAGTCAAAATAGGCATGGGTGTGTTATTTAATCCAATCAGAGGTGTTTATGATTACTCTAACTAGCGCAGAGACCGTAATGATCTCAACTCTACGCCACAATCGCAGCTAGAGAGAGGGTAAGTCGAGCCATTTCTTGAGCCATTACTGTCTGCATGGATTTCAAAAACAACTTTCATTGGGATGTTCCTAGCTTTTTGTTAGAAGCTGAATGCAGCCTTACCGCCTAAACAATTTGGTGGTAGAAGGTTGAGATCGAGTCTATGCTTTCTCTTGCTCAGCAAAAATCAACGTAAGAAGGGAATACAACACCACACAACAGTAGCAAAACATGTCCATTGGCAAATCCAGATCCTAGTTTACTTCTGTATGATGCTACCAAAAAGCTTTGACCATTTTGCAGAAAGATCATAAGTGATATTCAGGAAATTTGTCTCCAGCACACACATATCAAGCACAGGTTGAACCCTCACCATCTGAAACTCAGTCATTGTGCATCATCTATTATCCAGAATGGTTTTTTTACTATGGATGCTCCAACAGTTCACCGGACGGCTGATGGTGAAATGGTTGTAAGGGCAAGAAACCGAGTACGTACAGCTGATGGCATCACAGGAAGAGAGTGAAAGTGACAAGAAATGCTCTAGCAAGCCTCAGGCCACAAAGTTACAGAATTTGGGAAATTCAACCTGCGTCGCTTCTGTGGAATAGTATTTCAAAAATTTTCACGAGTTTCTACGACTTATTTAGGTGCGGAGGCAGGTAACTTGAGTCTCTGGATACACGATCTGGATACAGCCAAAGACACCACAGCAACAACAACAAAGAAAAAACTGAAGACGCACAGGAGCGTCTAGGGCGGCGAGCTGGGACAGCAAGGGCTCCTCCTCCGACGACATCTGCAAAACAAGCAGTGAGTCCACGCACACGACTTGGCGGCACGCAATTGGAACGTGATGGGCAACAAACAGTGCCTGTAACAGTGCCTAAGCTCGCAATTTGGGTCAATTTACGAAACTGACATTGACTTAGGGTCATAAGTGAATTATGCATTCGATCGGGTATTGTCCACACGTAATGTATTTACTCATAACGGTTAGAACAACTTATTTCGATACTTCGTAATGCTGCTTAACATATTCAGTATCATTAATAGATTAATTAAACTGCTGACCCAGATGATAAACGTTGCATTAAACCAATGTTAGTCATTTAGTTCCACAAGTGGAAAGACGACAGGACCAGGAGCGACTGTGTGTGAGCAAGAAATGATCAAAATAGCATGTTAGCTAGAGTTTCTCAATGCCCCTATTACATTTAAGACATTCAAATCACAAATATAAACTTACCGACACCATTAGTTTGCACAATTCACATTTCAAATCACAACACACAGCCCCAGTTATATTTACACAATTCACATCACAAATCTGATCTCACATTCACTTTCATGAGACATGTATTCCAACTAAAGAAAGGACCAACCAAATCAAATTTTATACATCAGGAGTGGAAATGCAGCTCATCTCTTTCACCCATAAAAATTGGTAAAATGTGCAACCAAAGGCAACTTTACAGAGCAAACTACCCCACCCCGAAACAAAACATTGCAGCTGTACACTGAATGCCAAACGTACTGTGTATTGCTTGCACTTGGTCTAGAAGGAAAGACGCAGGTCACACGCACCTCGACAAAAGACGCAGACATCCTCTTAATGTCGGCAGTCTTAGGACTCGATTCCTTGCTTCCAGGGGTCGAGGCTTTGGTGCTGCCCCCCTTGACGAGGTCATTGTCAGACTGCCGCCACCCTGTGCCAGACGAGGGGGTGCGGCGCAGCGCAGGGGTCATGCCGCCGCTGCCGCCGCCAGCTATTGGCAGCCTGGCCACGCAGTATCAGGGGTTCAGTACCATGCACAAATTGATGCTTGCTTTCAGATGCCCTAATTGACTAAAACTGGTAATGACCTTGGTTTTGGATGCCTTCATTTCCTAAAACTGGTAATAAACAAGAGGTTATGATACTGAGAACTAATGTTCAGTTATGTGCAGCCACTTAACTTATATTTCCTAATGCTGGTGATGAAGCTGAGAACTTATTTTCAGCACTATGCATGCCTTCAACTGAGGTTCTGAAGCCTTACATTTACTATCACTGGTAACCATCGAGAGGTTATGAAGTTGAGAATTGAAGCTCAGACCTATGCATCCAATTAGCTGATGCTTATTTTCTGATGCCCTACAGTTTCTCAAACTAGCAATGATCAGAGGATTATTATGCCGAGAACTCAAGTCAAACTACTGGACCATATCTTGAACCGAACGTAATTAAGATTTTTACCAATGGGCTTCTAAATATTGGACTGCTTATAAAATAATACAGCATAGCACATGTTACACAATTAACAGAAAATTGGAAAAACATTTGTCTGAATACCTACCAACAACACAAACCTCCTAATGGTGATATGCATTCAACACTATCTCAGTTTTATGATTTGAGTCTAAAGGAACATCCCCATGATATGCTTATTGCACAATGCATTACCAATGTAATATATTGATATTAGTGAGGAAAATACCTCGACACGAAACAGTCTTGTTCCTATGTACCAGAATGCCCTACGTAGGTAATCGGCAACATCATAAACTAAGCAAAAAAAATAACTCATCGAAACACCCAACAAACACAACGAAGTGTCAAGTCCGAATTTCATTGTTGCAGCACCTGCCACAAAAATACAAAAGGCAATAAGAAGCAGTTTCTTGAACAAGGAGACAGGAGGCCAGCCAAGACACCGATGGACACAAAGCATAATGCAGCTCACATCAAGTCCTTCTTAGAATTTTTTGCAGCGCATCCATACCAGGGCAGCCTAAAACTTTTTTCTTGCCATGAAGCAAGTAAAATCTAAGTCATAACTTACCATCAAAAGTAATTTTTTATAAGCAAGCAGTGAAAAATTGTCATTAAATTAGTTTGAAAAGTTTTGATGCATAGAGAGAAAGTGCAGTTTACATGATATGCAACAGATATTTATTGAAATAAAAGTTGCATTGATAAAATAAGAGAGGAAACCAAGCAAGGAGATGTCATAAAATCTCACAAGTAGATCAATTTTTTCAAAATAAGATAATTTCACAAGTAAATAACATTTACCACAGTGATAGCAACAAACAAATAATGTTTTTAAATAATAGGGCAAACATGTAGTAAAGACAACAATCATTGATATGTAATAAATATTACTTGACAATCATTGAATAGGGTTATATAATCAATAGGATATAGATTGCATTCGAAGTCAATAGAGGCATGTAAAATGTTTGTGCATAAATACTTGTATTTTTGAACTTACAAAGACATGTACTTACTTACCAAGACATGTCATTCTTTATTGCAAGTTGGGCTTCTTAAAGTATTTTCAGAATAAGATACAGTATCAAAGTGAGCCTCAATACAAAAAAGATTTTTACATACTAAGGGTAATGTCCTATAAATTTTCACAATGATTGATTAGAATTAGATAAATTCAAAGTTATATCAATTAATGTATTATGCTTCATTTTTCAATGTGTGTCATGCTCTATTGGAGGTGTGAGACCATGCCAAGGAAATGACGTTTGACAGCTGAGGAGGTGCTGCAGATTGTCCAAAGTTTTGAAAATTGTGTCCCTGGAGTGGATATAACTAAAGAAAGAGAAAGGGCCATACAAACATTAAAATGTCATTTAAAGGATAGGAAATACAAAGGAAAGGTAAGAAAAATAAACCCGAAGGGCATGCAGAAATTATGTAGGCAAATAAAAAGCCATCCAGGAGCAACCAGTGCTGCAACATCTGAAGATGCTGGGCTTGGACCTGTATCCAGAAACACTCCGACTAAGGTTTTTTAAAAGCTGCCAAAGAGTGTGCATCCCATCACCAGATCCATACTAAATATATCCCAGAAGAAACCAAAAAATACACACACCAGAAGCGCCTGGGCCAAAAAAAAAAACACCAAAACAAACGTTCACAAGTCTTTTTGATGGATGAGGCCCGAGGTCCATTAGAAAATTCCGGTCGATAGTCAAAGCATGGATACTTCACGGTGGGCTCTCAACCTAATCACTTTAGCATCAACAAAATAATGGCAGGGTGAATGTGGGAAGGCACGGATCATTGATAACAAACTGGTACTGCCCTTTCAAAAGCATGAATGTGTCAAGATCACCAGCAAAACCTCTAGATAAACCCTTGTCACTAAGGCTAGATGACCTGCCACTTGCATGCAGACGTCAGCTTATATTTATGCACGGTAATGCAACATCACATCCAACCAAGGGTACTTTTTTATCCCCGAATACTCTAGCTATAAAAAGAGAATATTTCATGACTTGACCTCTAGATTCACCTGACTTGAGCCCTATCGAACAACTCTGGTCCATTTTAAATGAAAGGTTAATGAGTGAGGTGCCTAACATACATCAAAGAAGACTCTGTGGAAGATCAAAAGCATTTCTGGGTCCACAACAGCTGTGCAGATCAGTCGATTAACAGACTCCATGGACAAAAATTTATTTGATGTGATATTGAAGCATGGAAATTACAATGAAAATAATGTAGTCACTGATATGATAGTACACTTTGCTATCAGGTACGTATATTACTTGAATTGTTTTCTTATGTTTACTTAAATGCATTACGTGTTGTAACAAGTAATAAATAGTATTTTATTGAACAGATGACATTTTCAGTACTTGCAATAAAGCATGACACAGGAAATGAAGCAAAACACATTCATGCACCAATTGTCTTGAAAATTTATAGGAATGCTATCCTTAGTAAGAATATTTCTGCATTGAAGGTCTCTTTGATACTGTATCTTACACTGCAAATATTTTGAAAAACCCAACTTGTAAAAAAAAACATGACAAGGAGTTCATGACTTCAGATATCTTTCTGATAAGCCTTGAAATTAACACGTTTAATGCAACGACGCAGTTTGTCCAAGAGTAAAACTGGCCAGTCCAATGCCAGGAAATGTGTTGACTAAAAACTCAAAGATGTATCTAATGCTGACATGAGTTGGACAGGCCCATCCATCTCTGGCACATTTTTATTGTAGTCATGAGCAACTAAACTAGGAATGCAATTAAAATTTTTAATTAATGGGCTTCCAAACATTAGAGTTCTCGTCAAATGATACAGAATAACAAATAAGAACAATGAAAAACGATTCAGAAAACATGTGGAATTTAGCCATTAGAGCCAGAAATATGGCCTAAAGAGCCCCTTTTCCCAGGTTTTAGGAGTAGATTACTGTGTGTATCAGCAGCGTGTGCACACATGTACATGGTTAAATACAATGCACATTTCTTATTGATTGCATGCATGACCCATTTCTGCACTGCTCTGTTCATGAAATGAATAGGTGTACATTTCACAAAGCAGTCCAGAAAGCATGCTAAGAAATTACATTCATTTCCACATAGGTTTTTCCGTTGAATAATTATTTATAACAAAAGTTATCAAAAGGCCAACTGAAATAATTCATGGTGCACCTTGAACAATACAACCAGTGAAAGACAAGCAAAAATGCAAAGCTGCTAGGCAAGTTACATCCTAGTTTCGAAATACACTATAGATTTATAGCATAAAATAGAATAGAAGGTGTAGAAGTAGGTAACAAAAAAAGCATACTATGAATTGCAATGCAGCATTTTCTTGTACTACATTGCCTGCTATTGAGAGAACAGAGCTTTTCAGGGAGATAAAAAGGAAAAAGTCATTAAAATTAGCACAAAAAAATGTTGAGATGCATTTGTAGTAGTATATTCATACACGTTTGACATGAATGCTTATACAAATACTGAGGCACTCAAAGTTCACAGAAAATACATAAGGTACCCCATGCAACCAGGGTTGCAGAGTCAAAGTCTGAAACCTCATCATACTATACGTAGGAGCCTAGTCTAACTTTTTCACCAGAGCACCTATAACCATTTATGATTATGGCCGCCCAAGCTTTTGCCATTTATATCGCCTTTTGATAAAGTGATGAAAAAGTTAAGTTGGGAGTCTGACCTTAGACTTTTCGACTCCGCAGCCCAGCATGCAACAGAAAGGTCTCAAGACTCGAAGCATACGATGCTGGGACGCCAAGTGCACTACATAGAATATGAGCGTGTAGAAACGCGCTTCAGGAGCTAAATACAGCAGAGAACTCCCCGAAATTTCCCATTACCTGAGACGATCAGGCTTCTGAGGGACAGGGTTGCCCTGTGGTTTCCTCCTTAAACTGAGAGCATACCAATGGGAAAACGGTATAGGTTAAGCCACGATATTCAAAACTCTTCACAGAAAAAAATTCACGGCGTTGAAAAAGAAGAAATTTAGGGCGTTAGAACAATGTAATCAGTTCATAATTATTCATGGAAAATAAATTACTGATATTGCATAAAATCAAAACCCAAAGCTTCAGATAAGACAAATAATTAAAAAGTCTGTGCCTTCAAATACTGGAGTATTCTATCAATTTTGGAGTTCTCTCACGAAATAGTATTAAGTAACAGTGAATATACCTCGGTAAAACTGCATCTATTGATTGCTTTGGCACAATTTGTTTCCCAGTTTATTTGATGAATGTGAAAGGATACCTACAGTCGTAATTGAATCTACAAACAATCATTTTAACATTCAACACCTAAAAGAAAAGCATAATCTGTATTATAGAGCCCTGTCCTTTGAATTGCATTTCAAGAACTCAATGACAGTGGTATTTTAATATTTTTAGTTTATGAAAATATGCACGAATCGCCGATGAAAATTAAATTGCTTTATAGGAATAAACAAACCATCATCACATCAAGCGAGCAAACAAATACCCTTACCTAACATCACAGTATTCTACTGGGACAACTGTATCCTCCTATCTGCAATGGCTCCATGTTCGCGAAACTAGTTTTCAGGTCACCCCAGCGGCAGATAATCTTTCATACGCAACACACGACTGTATAAGTCTACTGTTACTCAGTGCAGAATCTTCTCAGAGAAAGCAACAAGAGCGGCAGTAGGATATACAAAAATCAAATACAGTGTAGTTGAACAGTAAAAGAGACGAGGTAAAACTTAATCTAACCTGAAGAATCAAAGATCCGGTTTTAATAAAAGATCTAGTTAAGACTAAGTGGAACACCTAAGAATTAAATATTAGATTACAAAAAGTTGCTCCCTGCAGTGCATTTTCCATTTTGAACAATGCAATATTGAAATAAGGAATATATTTGGAGTGCTGGATGATGCATAAGCCAAGACTAAAACAAAAAACAATATTAAAATCTTGATATTTATCCACTCTATTTGAGAAGTAAACTTTATTTCCTCCACACTGTTCACTTTTCTGTACCCTATTTGATGTCCAAGATACCAACCAGGTCAAGCAGTAGGCATGTGTGCAGCATCTCTAAAAAAAAATGAAGAAACATACGTACAGAGACGTACGACATAGCATTTCATGATTTAAGAAAGTTTCAGGATAAGAAGTGTATGAAGAAAAGTGCTTAAAAAGAATAAGGCAGCTTATGAAGATCACTATACCGATGCTTTGCAAAGTTGAATGTGGTGTCTCTATATAGCCACAGCTCCCACTTTGCCATTGTGTAGAGATGTGTCAGTAGACAAAGAGAGTAATGAAAAGGCTGTCACAATATTTTAGAGAAATTCGAGGACTTACAAAGGTTCATAAACATGGAACATCTAATTTCATATCTTGAAGCTTTCAAATACATTTGGATGAACAGCATTAAACAGGATCATCAGAAACAAATTTTTTCAACTCTGACATTTGAGACTACAGAATTTTCATGGCTAAGTATAAAAGTGGCTCCAGTTAATACAATAAACATATTTTTATTTCGCTCAATAACCCCAAGACTATTATGCCTCAGCAGAGTTCTTTGCTAAACTTGACAGTTGCTTAAGAAATATTGCCCAGTTGCTGCTCCAATTCACACATATTGGCCGCGCTGGGGACAGTTCTCATAAAACTCTGCTGCGTCACACTTGCACATAAATCTCACCTGGTTGGCTCAATGCGACGTTTGCCAGCGCTGCATAAAATGTAAAAAAATTAGGTTAGTCAGAATGTTAACTTGAAATTTCTTGGAACTAAAAGGAAAAATTAAAAAAACTTCATAAGAGCTGTTAATTGAAAGAGCCGATGCCATGAGAAAAGTCCTGTAGTAGCAAGTAAATGGCCGGCCAATCACTGTTGGGATCAAATAGTAGTGGTGCAGCAAAGCAGTCATAGATGCGGTGATGAGCTTGTTTGGTAAATAAGCATACTACAAATTATCAAAATAGCAGCATAATCAATAATTATGGTAAAAGTTAATGCAGTAAAATAATTCATTAGAAAATGCTCAACAAAATACTTGCAATGTGATAAGCAGTCCCTACTTATGCTCTCTATAGCAGGAATTAAACTAAGGATCTACACGATAATCGTGTAAATTGAGCTGTTTTAAATTGAGCTGTTTATTTGAAATAGCAATTATGGTTATGTACACCATGTGCATTTTTCAACTGATCAGTACCATCTAGTGGTGAATAGATTAAAATAGTATTAATGACCCCAAGGCAAGAAAGTTGAGAAAATTTTAATGACATTCCATGATTAAAGTTCTGAGCAATGAAGCCATGGATAAGTTCTATCAACATGCAAGTAATCTGCAGTCTATAAAAATGAAATCGGATTTTCTACAATCACTCAGATTTTTCGACTTGTTACTTGTACATCAGTGATGCTCGAAAAGCCTATGTAAGCTGAAGCCTGAAGGATGGCTCTTACAGCTTTTTTGATTATGGCACACAAGTCACCAGATCTGCATTTTCATTCTGAGAAACAATTTTTGAAAATTGAACTTTATCAGAAGTACTTAGAACCAAAATTACAAGCTAAGTTTATGGGAGACTTTCTGATGCAAAGTTCAAATAGTATATTTAAAAAAAATTGGTTTATTAGTAGGGAATCTAACCGTGAGTATATATAGAAACACAATCATTGCTATAAAAAACATATATTGACACTCATACCAGTCAGGTTTTGTAAAATTATATCATCAGTGAACGTCATCTGAAACAATAAAATACAGAATGTAAATTACATTACAAAATTTAAAAGGAAAAATGCACATTTCTAAAATAAGAAAAAGACTAAGACAAAATTAAAAAGTTCCTACATAGTCAACCTGTATGTAAAAAAACCTGAGAACATTTTGAACAGCTGATTCACACAAGATGTAACAAGACTGAGGTAAGGTCTGGATTTAGTGTAATTTTTTGCGTAGATATGCAATGATTCCAGAATTCTTAAAACTATCGCATTGCTTGTTGAGTCTATTATTGAAAAGTTGTTTAGCCAAGGATGATTTAAATTTTTGCAGTGGGTTCGTGTGAGATTTTTCTAACTATTAGTTTTATGACTGATGCCTAAGTGTTTTGAGAATCTGATCCTTGCTTGTTGAGACAAGCTCCCTATATAGGAGCCATTACAGGCTTCACATTTAAACTGATACATAATGTTAGAGCGCAAGTCTGACGGCAAGGAGTCTTTATATTTAAAAAAAAAATTCCTCACATGTTTAAAAATTCCTTTAAACATGTTTAAAGGAGTCCTTCAGGAAAAACTTCAAATCTAATTGGAGATAATGAGTAGAAAACACGGTTTCCAGTAATAGCACACATTTTTTTACTATTGTAACTAACATACGGCAAAGCTACGTAATTTTTTCTTGGGCTGCAGAAGGTATTTTTGGACATGGAGAATAAATTTCATTTAAAAAATATTTGACACACTTGTTGACTGAATGAGTTGGGTACCCATTGTTTGCAAAAAAAATTCTCAAAAAACTAACTTTCCCATCAAATGAAGCAAACGTCGATGATAGATGATACCCTCTATGAACTAAAGTTTTAATTGCATTGATTTCATATAAATATGGAGTAGCACTGAAAAGCTAGTTCAAAACCCTGGTAAAGTACATTTTTTCCCCGTAAATTTTATTTTGTAATTTACATTCTGTATTTTACCATTTCAGATGACACTCAATAACTATTTAATTTTATGAAACCAGACTGGTATGAGTGTCAATATACATTTTTTATAGTAACAATTGAGTTTCTTTACAAATAGTATAGAAATTACACGGGGAATTCCAAAAAATACAATAATATAATTTTTTCAAATTAAAGCTGGTACAGATCTAAATTTATGTGTTCTCTTAACTGAAACACACCTGAGGTAGGTTCTCTTGAGAAAAATGGCCTCTCATTTCAACTCTTTCATTAGAACATCAATATTTCACATAATTAATGACAAGGCAGAGACTGGGCTTTGATCTAAATTTTAGAAAGTTCATCCAAGGTAACACCTACCCAAATAGGTTGAAGGAAGTGTTGCATTTAAGCTCTAGATCGACCTGAAGCAGTGCCTTGCTAGCTGCCTCAGAATCCAGAGTAATACAAAATGTCTTGCAGTACATACTTATTAACCATTTAACATGCAAGTTGACACAATACAGAAAACTCCACTCTTATGGATCAATCAGAAGCACAGTCTTAGAATAAGAAATGAATGAATAAATGAGAGCTTCAGCTTAAAAATTCTAGCTTGTATGCAAATATATTGTGCAACATTTCAATTTACTAAAGATTTATTTCATTTGCTACATACTTCACAAAAAATTTATTCATCATAAATATTTTGATCTATCAAGATTTACCCATGATCAAAATGTTATAATGATAGATCACATTTATTAATCTAAATTTCCTTTTGCAAATCATATGAAATGCTTAAGCAATGATTTTAATTTCCTAAAATTTACATGACTGGAGGTCATCAGGAGGTAATACAGAATGAATAAATCAACCTAATTATATGACCCATTGAGTTTTGAACACATAGAGAGTTTCCTATATTTATTTATTTAAACTTGACAACTCTGTTGTTTACACCTGGGATTGTGTCAGTCTTAACCAAGGTCAAACTTTAGATGACAGGGAGCCAAATGCATATGTTACATGCCTAGTGTTTCAAGTCCCCACAGCTCTTTAGCTCAGATATTATAATTTGCATAATAATATTGTTTTCGTAATTATCCTTAGTCCCTCTCAATATTAATGTAGTATTTATCAAGTTAATAATCAGTCCTTCTCAACATTAACATAATATTAACTAAATTAAAATTGTAGAGTCCATGTAGTGCCTCCAGGGTAAAGCAGTTACCTGGAGCGTGGAGCAGACGAGGGAGTGGTAGTCTGGCGCACACTTTTGTTGGCATCTTCAAATGAGCCATCAAGGGACTCCAACTGCGTCTGACGCACAAAAAGGCCGTGCTTCTCCTCACACTGCACATCATTCCATGCATAAGAATTTGGCAACATTAGCTATGTGTCTACACATCATTTAAAGTGTAACAGTGATTCTGTTCCGCTTTGTTACAGAATACATAGATAATACATAGATTATACATTTCAACACTGTGAAATGACAAATATACTAAACTCAATTTGAAACTCCAAGAGCTATTTAGATAGTTATAATTTGTAGATTTATGGACAATGTGTATTT
This sequence comes from Orchestia grillus, assembly GCA_014899125.1. NCBI lineage: Eukaryota > Metazoa > Arthropoda > Malacostraca > Amphipoda > Talitridae > Orchestia > Orchestia grillus. The sequence goes on along the minus strand of VOMN01015620.1, from coordinate 2,866 downwards.
TAAATGAGTAAACATAAGGGTAACTCTTTATCTTGTTTTCATCATGATATACTTGAGTTAGAATATTAAGATTACAAATTATACAGTCATAAATACATAAACTTGATTTCAAGCAAACTGTTCAAACATTAAATTCACATTGCAATCAAAGTTAAATTATTCACCAATAAATAACCAATTTTTTCTAATATAGATTAACAAAAATGCTTTATTTCTGTTATGGATGTCAATTATCAAAGCTTTACATGGGGTGAGCTTGAAAGTGTAATATTGGAGCTACAAAATATATAGATAATGCAATGGAGGGCAATGAGATGCAAAAAACACAAGGTCAACCAAACCTGTGCCTGGAAAGTCAAGAGGTTCCAAGAGACTAAAGAATTGACTAGTGGAAAAATACTCAAACATATAAACTCGAGGTTTGAAGAAATTCTAAGCAAGAGGTTCAAGAGTAAACATTCAAATTAGGAGCATACATCAAAATTATAAACTTTACTTCAAGTCAGCTCAGAGTCATGCATTTGAGAAATACTGTTCTTAATTAAATACCCTATGCAAAGATTGAAGCAAATTTGGGGTAACACTTCAACAGCAATAAATAGACACTATTGGTTTGAATACACAATGTAGATGCTAACAACTAACACAGCATCTATGACTTGCTTATTTTTTTTTTGTTAGCATATTTGATATTAAATTACTACTTTACAGTTGAAAAAACAACTTATTTTCAAGAAAAAAATGTCATTCTTACTTTTTATTACATAACACAATACTAATAGCTTGCAACATTTCAAGAAAAAAGTGAAGAATTACCTTAAAGTAAGTTGTGCCCTCCACGGTGCCATTGTTGCGTCCGCTGGGTTGCTCAAGTACCACTCCAACCCATTTGCCAGAGGCAAACCTTGTTGTTCCAACATATGCAACCTCTCCTACAAGATCTGTAAAGCAGAATAATGCAAGTAGCTTAAAAAGTATACGCAACAGTTTTGATACATGTAAAATAATTTTTAGGATACATTAATTGAATATACCTCAAACAAGTCTGACAGTCAAATAAATTTATCTATTCAGGTCTTTTCAGCTAAAAATCTCAAAAACATACAGTAAATAGTCGAGTCTAGATTATTCATTCATAACTCTGTCAAATAAACCAATTTCTAGAAATATCTCTACTGAACATATTCTAACTTTGATAATATTTGATTCACTTATACACAGAGGGCAAAAGAGGATCTTTAAAAATATTTATTTATAACTGAAAAATTGTAGTTTCAGTTGTAGTAGAAGTGAAAGCAGCGTTTCAGTAACTCAGTCTATCTTGCATCAAAAGAGTAGGGACCATTTTGTATGGACTTAGAAGAAAAGGGATTCTATGCACAGGGTGTGTTCCCACACAAGTATAGAACTTGCTGCATAGAAACAGCAAGTTAAGAAGGAAGAGCAAGAAAAGACAAATAAGAAATAGCAAAAATGGAAGGAAGCAAAGTGGGCACAAAAGACAGAAGTCCCAAAGACCTATCTGAAGCTGAGGTGGCCTAGCAGTGCTCCCCTGGGGGCACTAGTCCCCATAGCATAGGATAGGCAAACCTAACTAACCTACCTCTATTGCCTATGGCCTATCCTATGCCTCCTGAGGGGTAAAAAATTGTAGCAAAAGAAAACAAAAATGAGCAACTGCAAACCCTTTTAAAGATGTACAAAATTAAGTGGCATTCTTAAGTGCTAGACTCAGGGTAGATATGTGAAGGATATTAAACTTTTAATAACTTTAAATCTTCAACAAAATACAAGTTATACATTTTTATTATAAAATAGAAGGAATTTAATAAAATGAATACATTTTTATAACATTGCATTACATTATTGAATGATGAGGTCTTATGTCAGCTTGAAAATGTTTTTTTTTTTTTATGTTAGGTAGAGCAAAGGCTATGGAGCAAAAAAAGTGCACATGTATTGAATTTCTGTTGGTGAATTTACACTTTAGGACTCCCAGCACAGTAACGTATGATGTATAACTTTTTAAGTGTACATTTAATCATTTATTACATATCTGAATATAAAACTGCTAAATGTTTACTTTAATGAGGCCAACTGCATAGAGCAACTTGTTTGTCATATAGTCTTCATGTTAACAACGTTGAATTGGAATGATTTTTTTGAAGGGCAGATACTTATTTTCAAAAAGTCAATGCATAGACAAAGCTATAATGAAAGTTATTCAAATCATTCTTATGCTAATAAATCAAAATTTTACGAACTCAACAATAATTTAAGCAACATTTTCATCACATTGAATCCTGTCAAATGAACAAAAAAAACTTTCCTAACCTAACATAACCTTTCCTTAGGTAACATAACCCCCACATAACCCTAACTTAATCTTAATGTAACCCTAACATAATTGGAAGAAAGCAAAGAAGCAAGAGAGAGGTTGTACAACATACACTAACTTTTGGTCATTTTATCTTATCATGAACCTCTGGAAATAAGTTTCCACCATCGAGAATAATAAATCCTATCCAATGACACTAAAATGAACGCTGTACAATGAATTGTATGCCGTGTAAAATTGGCTACAGTAAAGTAGGTATCAACTATGAAACTCTGTGGAAATGAAGATATGCACTTTAAACATGATTTTCAATTGACTTTTATCTATCATGATTGCACTCCAACCAATATTTATATGCAAAACAACCTAGCTTATCCTAACCTGTCCTTGATTAACCTAATTAACATTTGTTAATTACTGCTTTGGAAGGCATAATCATCAAGAAGAATGCCAAATGTGTTGAAATTAGAGTTTTAATGGTCCAAAAGTCAGAGCTGGGCAGCGCTACTTTGAAATGTAGCGGCTGCT